>VMDO01007766.1:0-88888 GCA_007922755.1 Pedetes capensis | reverse complement strand
CCACTCCTTCCTAACAGGTAAAAAGCTTACCAAACTGAAAACTCAACAACTCATCTTAGACCTGTAAGAGAGGTGAAGTCAGAGGGAAAATCATTTCCCTCAAAACTGAGAATATAGGCAAATATAGAGAATCACAACTTGCCACACCAGAAAAACTACAGGTAGAAACCTCCATGGACACCAGTGATAGAGTAGAAAAAAAGCCATAATTGTTAATTGCGGGAGATTCAATGTGGTCAAGTAAGGGAGTTAAAAGCTCATTAAAATTAAATAATGTCTCCTCTACAGCAGACATTGTCAAGAAATTGAAAAGCAAAACCAGAACTGGAAGAAAATATCTGTAAAACACATAAAGAATGGTTATACAAACTCTACAAAGAATTATTTAACTGGTGACATACATATTGGTCTAATAGACTCAAGCAATGTATTTAATTTTGCCTTTACATGCCAATTACATTTGTAAATATTAATAAATATATATTTTTAAACAAAATCATACAAAATTTTTGTTTTGTTTTGTTTTGTTTTTGTGGTTCTAGTGGTTGAACCAGGGCCTCATGCCTGCATGCTCTGCAAGTGCTGGACCACTGAGCTGTGCCCCCAGCCCATTTTTTTTTCCACTTTTTTGAGACAGGGTCTCACTAAATTATGCAGACTGCGTTGAGCATACAAAATATTTCAAGAAAAGTTTAAACTAAAATATAAAGCCACTGCAACAAAAATACATACCTATACATCCTTGAAAAGGATAAGGTTCTTAGTGATGCAATGTCACTTGTCATGTTCTGGTTAGGGCACATCACCAGTTAAGCTTAAAACTTAACAATAAGAAAGCCAATATCCCAATTTTAAAATGGACCAAAGGCCTTAACAGATACCTCACCAAAGAAGATTCACAAATGGAAAATAAGCATATGAAAAAATGTTCCATATGCTATAGTAAATCCAATTTTAAAAATGAGATGCTATTACACATCTCTTAGAATGGCCAAAGTCGAGAACACTGGTAACATTAAATGCTAGCAAAAATGTAGGGCCACAGGAACTCTCATTCATTGCTGGTGGAGATACAAAATGGTACAACTACTTTGAAAAACAGCTTGGTAGTCTCTCACAAACTAAACCTATTCTTGCCATGTAATCTAGCAGTTGTGTTCCTTGGGATTTACCAAAAGGACTTAAAAGTGTAATGGTACACAAAAACCTGCCCATGAACATTTATAGCAACTTTATTCATAATCACCAAATGTGGAAGCTGGTACATCGTAGCAATGGAATACTATTCCATACTAAGAGAAAATGGCCTGCAGCAGTGCTACTGTGGCATCTGACCCTATCAGATCTCAGAAGCTAAGCAGAGTTAGGCCTGGTTAGTACTTGGATGGGGGACCACCTGGGAATACCAGGTGCTGTAAGCTTGGGAGAAGGACCCTGGCAATCCACTCCCAAAAACCAATCAGCTATTGAAGACCCTATGAATAGCAGAGAAGCACCGACTATAGTGTTTCATCTATTGTACATAGGGTGGCTATGAGTTGGACACCTACTTGACGGCACTTAACAACAACAAAAAAGGAAGTGAGCTACAAAGCCATGAAAAAATATGGAAGAAAGCATGAATATTACTATGTGAGAAAAGTCAATCTGAAAAGGGTGTATTCTGCATGATTCCAACTGTGTGACAGTCTCCACAGAGAAATAAAATGATTACTACTTGCTAGGGGTTAGGAGGAGGAAGAGGTGAGTAGGAAGAAATGAATAGGCTTCCTCGCGGTGTTTTCTTCTGTCTCTTGGCAACCTACAGGGGGCACAGCTATGCTGTGCATGAGACAATTATAAACCACTATGTTATAAAGTCATATTTAAGTTTAAATACTGTTGTTGTTGTTATTGTTGTTGTTGTTAGGTGCTGTCGAGTCAGTATCCGACTCATAGCGACCCTCTGTACAACAGGGGAAACACTATTGTCAGTGCTTCTCTGCTGTTCATAGGGTTTTCAATGGCAGATTGATTTTTGGGAGGAGGTTGCCAGGTCCTTCTCCCAGCCTACAGCTTCTGGTGTTCCCAGGTGGTCTCCCATCCAGGTACTAACCAGGCCAGACCCTGCTTAGCTTCTGAGATCTGACGGGGATCGGATGCCACAGGGCTATCGCTGCAGGCTGTTAGGTGCCGTCGAGTCGGTATCCGACTCATAGCGACCCTCATAGGGTTTTCAATGGCTGTTTCGGGATTGCCTTGGGAGTGGATTGCCAGGCCCTTTTCCCATTTTTTGCGGTGCTGCGAATTGAACTCAGGACCTCAGAGACTGCAGCGCAGCGCTCTACCAACTGAGCTAACTCCCAGCCCAGTTTAAATACTAGAACTATATAAAAATAAATATCTCACCTTAAAGGTATTTCTCATAATAAAACATGCCTTAGATTCTAGGCATTGATTTTTTTCTCTCATGTTTTTCTGTCTTGAGCTTAAGCTGGTCATTATAGCTGCTCTAAATATTATAAATGGGTTCATCATTTGAGAAATGTCAAAAACCCAAATTATTCCTAATTTCAACCTCTCTGGTCAACCAAGCTATCTGAGATTCCCTCCCATAAGAGTCAGTCTTACCCCTTAAATCTACAGGAAACTTACATTAAAGTGCAAACATATTAGAAGAGGTAGAACTCATGAGAGCAGAAGCACTCCCAGCTCTGTGGAAAGAATATGGTCCTTGCCATCTGACATTCCTGGCTTTGAATGGTGGCTTAGCCACTTGCCACTTTGCTATGTGACCACAGGAAGTTCCTATTGTATTAGTTGCACAGCACTAATAAGTGACTATCAGATATGGTAAATATCTCAAGTTCTTTCCTACAAATATGATTCTAGTTGTCATGGTATTCTTTTAAAGGCTATATGTGTGACACAGGAGGATTGCGACTTCCAGGCCAGCCAGGGTTATACAGTGAGACCCTGTCTCAAAAAAGAAAGAGAGGAAAGAAGAGAGGAAAGAAGGAAGAAGAAACTTTTAATCGCTTATAATGGTGGGAAAATATTTCTTTTTAAGGCCCAGAAGTCATTTGCATACAATGAGCACATAGCATACCGCATTACCAAGATAAAGGTATAAAACTGCCTGGCTGTGACTTCATTCTCCCTTTAAAGCTGTCCTTAATGTTCCTTTCAAGCTGACTTCATTTCTAAATATACTCATGTGGAAGAACATGAGAACACAGTGTATTTGGCCCTGGGTCCTCTAGTTCCCAAGGAATATAGTTACTTGGTAATACCTATCAACTAAAAGGAGGTTCAGGCAATAACATACTTCTTATTCTTAAGTATTAAAAACTCCATGTCATTTTCTGACATAGTCTGTTACTAGTAACAGACTATGTCAGAAAAAGACATAATAATTTTTTGCTCTGAATCAATCTAAACTCTTTATTAGAAACTTGGCTGGTATTGCTCCCACACTCCATTGCCATACTTAGGCTAAATTCAAGGCCTTTCCTATTAAAAGCCAAATGAGCAAATTGGGTGACGGTTGAAATACATTACTTTGGATTTGTACAGAATATTCCACATCTTCTCTGTGATCTTTCAGATAGGAAAGTAACACAAAATACTTTCTGAAAGAATAACCATTGTTTTTTCAGGCTTTAGTTATAACAGCAAATAGAGATCAAAGTAAATGATGTGAACTTGTTCATGCACTTAACCTGATTATTAAAGTGAAACTGAACCAGCCAAATTGGTCTAGACAGCTTAAAAGCAACACAGAATTTCTTTTACAGAGGGCATACAAGGAATTGCATCAAGATGTATATTTTATGTTAAATAAAAAATCCTACTTGGGGTTTATTTTTGACAACTCTTCAGTCCCAACTGGCAGTTTATTTTTAAGTTCCTGTTAGACTAATTTCATAGAAGAAACAGATCTATCTTTCTCATTAATTTTCATAGTTCCTGAAAGGTCAGTGACTCTCCATGGTAAAAGATTTCTGATGACAATGTAAAACATACATTTATGAGTATAGAGAATTGTTAGAAATTCTGATTCTGATCAGGGAGCTGGAAAGACATGAGAGAAGAGAAAATATCCTAAAACAGGTAAGCAACACCCAGCCCTAGGTTGGGTCAAATTTATGCTTCCATTCTGTAAAAATATATTTATTAAGTATGTGCTATGGTCCATACCCTCCCAAGGCAAAATCTAAAGAAGAAAAAAATGTCACAAAAGAAAAAAAGGCGTCTTTTGCTCACATGTCCCAGGAAATAATCAAACCAGCCTAGGAATCCCAATACCACTGATTAGCTGTGTTGTCCTGAACAAATAATTTCATTTCTTTGAACCTAGGTTTCTTCATCCATGAATTAGGTCAACTGTGCATACCTTTGAAGCAACAGAAGATTAAAAATTAAAGGCATAAAGTTCCAAATAGGTGTCAAACATATTCTAGAGTGTCCATAAATGATGTAGTTCTACTTCTGGCCAGTTCTTGCTTTGTTCATATAAATGTGGGTTTATAGGAGATACATTATTTATAAAAATTCAGTTCTTTAAACCTCATTGTCTCTACTCTTATTTCTTCTTAACTTCCAAATAATTTTTCATTTCAAGTTGCCATGTTGCTGCAGATATTCAGGACTCTGACAATCAGCATTTAAGGTTATTGATCTGGCAATGACTATGTAGCTGGGGAATGGAAAGTGAGGAGGCATAGGATCCCTGACCTGAAAATGGAATGAGATCATTAGAATGTATAAGGATATTAGCCAAAATTTCAAGTATAGAGCTCTTGGGATAGAATGGTAAAAGTAGTATTTCTTTGTAATATTTGTTTATATGTAATGTGTCTTCTAATATTTACCACATTAGAAATTGAAACAGAGAAATTTAAAATATTTATTAATTCATTTAAAAACTGTAATCCAGGCTGGGCATGGTGGTGCATGCCAGTAATCCTAGTAACTTGGGAGGTGGAGCCAGGAAGATCACAAGTTCAAGGCCAGAGGCAGTAAGCATTGCTTAGTGAAACCTTGATTCAAAATAAAAAATAAAAATGGGATGCTGGTGCAACCCAATGGTAGAGCATTCACAAAGTATGTGTGAGACCCTGAGTTCAATCACTAAATACCACCTGAAAAAAAAACTATAACCCATTACATATTAACATATATATTTATGGAAAAATCCCACAAAATTAATGAGTAAGATGGTAGTATTTTACACTTTTGCAAATCTTTTTAATTTTTGGCTTTATAAAAGATTTTTATATCTGTTACTACATTCAGCCTGCTGAGGCATCACATGTCAGGTAGCGTCCAAAAAAATTCCTTTTACACTCATTTAAGAATGAAAGAGGGCAGTGATGTAGTTCAGTGGCAGAGCACTTACCTAGCATGTGTGAGCATCTGGGTTTAATCCCTAGCACTGAAAATATTAAAATTTTAAAAACACATTACTGATTTTTTTTTAAATGAGAATGATTAAAACAACATATTATTTTTATTATGGAAATAGTTTTGCGTTCATGGATCCCTGAAAAGAGATTGAGAGTCCCCAAGAATCCCTAGGTCATACTTCATGAACAATTAGATATACGCACTTTTGTCTTAATGATTGGTTGAAGTCTTTAAGGAAGATATATATTTTTGTAATTCTTAGATATACCTTGGAGAATGTGGCAAGCTACAACTTGTGGTTTTCTTGCTTTTGTAATTTTTAAATTGTTGTTGTTGTTGTTGTTAGGTGCCATGGAGTCGTATCCAACTCATAGAGACCTTCATATGGTTTTCAATGGCTGATTGTTTCTGGATTGTTTCGGGATTGCCATGTCATTCTCCCATAATATTTAAATTAATAGAAACAAAATCAAATAGAAGGTTTAGTGTTGGATTTTAAGAATACAGAACAATGTGAAAATGTCCAAGTATCCTAAGGGTCCAAATATTGTGTATTATAATTTTTTTAACAAAAATTCTATATGAAATGAAGCTTTCTCACTGGGAAGCCATTTTTCTTTCCCTGTACACTTTGGTAGGTTCTGTTACTTAATTAATAGGGGGTAGCACCTTCTTCTGGCTCAGTGGCTTTTTACAAACCAAACAAAAACAATTATAGAGGGTACATAAGAAGACAAGCATAGTGATAACATGTTTACTGAAATCAGTGTGGTGGGAAGCTGCATTTTTAATAACAAAAAATTACTCAACTGATTAATATTGCTAATTAATAAAGGAAAAAGTATGGATGAGAACATTTTTACAAGGAATAGATTACATCGGTCAGATATAAATTAAGGGTTAGGTCTCTAATGGAAAAATTCTCGGCAGTGGAATTAAATAGTATTATTTAACTACAGAATATTACTGATTTCATTATTGTACTCTAAAACTTTCTTATATAACTTTCTTAAGAATCAAATAACTGCTTTAAGGAACCTGCTGATAGTGATAAGAAACATCAGATTTTGTAGTCACTTATGCCAAGAAAATTGTTGAATCTAAATATAACTATTATGGAAATTAAACCTTTAAAAGGACAACACGATAGAAGCATATAGCACAATGTAAGACATTGGCTGTTAGGTATGACAACTCCAAAAGGAGCCACCATCAGGTCAGCATTTGTTTTTAGACAGGAACAGTGGTTCAGTGTTTCAAGACTGAAAGAGCCTTTCTGTGTCTGCTCCCTTCCCTGAAATCCTATCCCTCCTTTACAGATAGAGAATGCTTGTCCCGTTTATTTAGCATCTCCATTCAATCGTGAGTAGGATTCTGAGCATATTAGCCAATGTTTGAAATCTTAAATTTTTATTTAACCTTTGCTTTGATTACATTAATTTAGCAATAACCCATTCAGTTCTGTTTCATGTTTTTAAATGTTGACAAGATCAGAAGGCAGAGGCAGGAGGATTGCAAGTTTGAGGTCAGAGTCAGCCTGAGTAATTTGATAAGGTCCTGTCTCAAAATTTAAAATTGAAAAATGGGGGAGGGGTGCAGGTCAATGGTAGAGTACTTGCAAAAGAAGTTTGAGGCCCTGGGTTCAACCCAAAATTCCCCCCTAAAAAAATTGAGTAGGGAAAGGCACTTAGAATGGTATTTATTAAGAAATTCCTTTAGGAGTAAAAACAATTCACCAAGGATAAAACCATATGAACTTGATGCAACTTGGAGCTGGTTGAAATGAGTAATATATTTCAAGGTAGCCTAAGAAAATTTTACTGATAAAAAAGATAACCACTGAAAAAACAAGACATTTTGGTTTGGTTTGGTTTTAATGCCCTAGCTGTGTTCTTTCTTTGTTTTCTTGTTCTGGCTACACAGTATTAAAAGGTACATGGCTGCTAAAGCAAGCAGAAGTTGCAAAAGACAAATAGTGGTTCTCTCTCAACCAAAGTCTGGCGAATCAAAGAAACTAATTGTGTATTAGCAATCTGAGAAGGTTTGGGCCCTCAGAACATTCTCATTTCATACAAAGATGTATGAAAAAACAAGCAGCAATTTAAATATGCCCCAATGTTTATAGCAGCAGAGGTAAGAGAAATTTCAGGTTCCTCTTTAAAAGCAGAATGAGGAAAACCAAAGGTAAATTTGGCAATGAAACTAAAATAGTACACTAATAAAAAAATGAAAAATGAAAACAAAAGAACAGAACAGCAGATGCATAGCAATTACTGTCAGGCCCTGTTCCAAAGCTCTTCATTTCTACCATATTACAGTGTCCTTGGTGTCCTACAACAGTTCTTTGAGAGAGGTACTAGTTTATTGCACCTGTTACATCTAAACAACCCATGGGCTGAAGAGAGACTTTAAGGAAAATAGAAAATATTTGCTGTGAATAAAAATGGAAACAGCAATGGCCAGGGTGTTAAATGCCTGTAATCCCAGCGATTTGGAAGGTAGAGACAGGAGGATCGTGACTGTTAAAGGCCAGATGCAGCCTGTGTAACTTAGGGAGAACTTGTCTCAAGATTAAAAAAAAAAAAAAAAATTTTAAATGGGTCCTGAGAGTGCAGTTCAATGGGAGAGCACTTGCAACGTATGTGCATGTGCAAGGCCCTGGATTCAACCCCCAAATACCACAAAAACAATAATTATAATAATAATTTTTTAAAAATTTTAAAAACAGAACTATACAAATATTATGCCATTATCAATTTCCTGTTTCAATACTGTACTATAGTTATGTAAAACATAACCATGGAGGAAAACTGAGTAAAGGCTTCACTGAATATCTATTCTATTTTTTCAACTTCCTCTAAATCTATAATTGTTTTAAAATAAAAAATAAAATAATTAAAAATACACTTAATAGCCCTGTATCTATTTTTGAAATTGAAATTTAAAAACTTCTCAAAAACAAAATCCTAAACCTAAATAGCCTCACTGGTAAATTACTGCATATTTAAGGAAGAAGTAATACCAATTCTGTAAAAACTCTCCCAGAATTTGAAAAGGAGTACATACATCTCAACTAATTTTATGAGGCAAGAACTGTACAGAAACCAAAACCAAAGGCACTACAAGAATAGAAAACTACAAAACAAAATCCTGATGAATAGAGATACAAAATCCTAAGCAAATCTGGTAAATCAAATCCAATAATATATAAAAAGGAAATATGATGAGTAGTTTTACCCAGTGAATACAAGGTTAGTTTAATATTCAAAAAACAATCAATTCATCATGTTAATGAACTGCATAAAAATTTAAAAAATGATAATCTCAAATCACTTAAGAAAATCCAGTATCTAGTACTCATAAAACCTCTTAGCAAACTAGGAAAAGAAGGAAATTACTCAACTTGATAAAGGGCATCTACAAAAAAACCTACAAATACCATCCAGTTTAGTGGTGAAACATTGAATACATTTCCCTTGATATTAGAAATAATCTACTTGCCTCTTGTACTCAACATTGTACTGGATATTCTAGTCAGTACAATAAGTCAAGAAAAAGATAGCACTGATGGAAAGAAGTAAAATTGTCTCTATTCACAGACACTGATTTTTATTTTTAGAAAATCCAACGTAATCTACAAAAAAAAGCTACAAAAGTCAATTAATTTAGTGATATTGCAGGAAACAAGAGTGAATTCACAAAAAAAAATTGTGTTGTTATTTGTAATCAAATATTGGGAAAATTAAATGTATGTACACCAGTGTCTATATGTGTATGCTTTCCTATGCACTACAGCCTCTCTTTACTGTTCATATTTTGGGTTTGTTTTGTTTTGTTTTTTGTTTTTTGATGCAGGGTCTCACTGTATAGCCCTAGGCTGGCCTGAAATTCTTATGTGGACCAGGTGGGGCTTGAACTCACATCAGTCCTCCTACCTTAGCCTCCTGAGTGCTGGGATTAGAGGTATGGCCCTGGCTTTCCTTGTTCATGAAGAAAGAGAAAAATCTGCTGTTAAGAGAAGCATGTCAACCATTAATTTTCTGAGTATGGCATATCCTCTCTCCTAGCAGACCAGGACTCTTCCTTGATACCTGAGAAAAACTTCATATCTACAGTCTACCTGTTTGGCAGCACATGCCTGCTGTATGTACCATTTAATTCATTGAGGGTGTGGTGTGATTAAAGGAGCTACACACTGAAGAGCTAACATAACAAGCCTGGGACTGTTACCCCTAGGAAGTTGTGCTTAGAAGCTTGGATTTTGACTGGCATCCAGGAACTTGGCTGGTTAACAAGTTCCTATATTGATTTAAAACTTAAATGATAAGAGTTACTCACTATGCCTAAATATAAAAACAATATGGTTTGGGCTGACCATGTACTTTCCTTCTGGGAGTCTAGAATTTGTTATCTGCTAAGCAGAGTATCTATGTGTCCAGGTCCCAGTTCCCTGTACACAACACTGTGCATATACCTTCACAATTTACTGCTGGAGTTGTGCCTTCTGTGAAGTTCCCCTCAAGCTCACATCCATTCTCCTCCAGACTTTGTCCAGGCCCTTTTCCCTTTGCTCATTTTTCCCTGTATTCTTTCACTGTAACATTTCTGGGGCCTAAGAGCAACTATATATTTAATCCTATCTGTCATTCTAGTGAATCATCAAACATGAGTGTGTTCTTGTGTTGCTCACACAGGGGCCAATCATCAAAGCTACCCTAGATGCACTGCCACATCACCCATCATCTCCAACTTCCCTCATTCTACCGTGAGTCTCTTTCTCACTTGAAGTTGAAAGTCATGCTTTCGTTTTGTAGTATTCTTCTTTGTGCTTTGTGCTTCTTTGTGTTCAGTAACTACTTTGGTTAATTCAATACCTGTCTTCTGGTCAAGGATCCCTCAAAGTTTCTTGTATGATGGGGGTACTTCTCATCCTACACAATGATACAAAATGATTTTTTTAAAATTTCTCTATCATCTCTAGAGAGTTGGAGTACAGATGTTGTTGTTGTTGTTGTTGTTGTTGTTGTTGTTAGGTGCTATCAAGTCATGTCTGACTCGTAGCTACCCTTATAGAGTTTTCAATGGCTGATTGTTTCAGGATTGCTTCAGGAGTGGAATGCCATGCCCTTCTCCCATTTTGCAGTGCTGGGAATCAATCTTGGGACCTCAAAGACTGCAGAGCAGTGTTCTATCAAGTGAGCTAAATTCCAGCCTGGAGTACAAATAGGTAGACATATTTTTTTGGTCTATAATGTGACATCCTACCCCTCTTCATTTTTTATTTAGTAAAAGGGGAAAAAAAGTGTATTTAATTAGTGTGGTCAACATAGATAGATAGATACATATTTTTTATTTGCTTTCAGTTCAATTTAGTATGATTTTATTTAGGGGTTAGTGCTAATAAAACCCAAGGAACACAGATATGTATATGTAAGAATGTATATATATATATATGTACATATATATATATATTCCTGCTTTGACTTTGTTAGATTGTTTCATTCTCACATAACACTTTTAACACCAAACACCATGCTGTCAAAATAATCTGAGTGTAGAGAAGCAAGCGTAAAAGCAAAGTTAGTTAGCTAATGGTATAACTTTATTTGGAGATGAAAAATATGAAATTACAATTAAGGAAATACAAACCATTCTGCAAATTCAACTAAAATCAGGATATGTATTGAATGCCAACTCCATTAGTAGATGTTGAAAGTGGATTCAATACATCAATAAATACTTTTGAATATCTTTACAAATTGTTGTTGTTGTTAGGTGCCCTTCAGTTGGGTCTGACTCAGAGCAATCCTATGTAAAACAAAACAAAACACTACCTGACACTACCATACCCAGCACTGTATCTAACAGTGCTTCTCTGTTATTCACAGGTTGATTGTCTCAGAGTGGGTTGCCAGGTCCTTCTCCCTAGTCTGTCTCCCTAGTCTGTCTGGAAACTCAGCTGAAACCTGTCCACTATGGGTGGCCTTGCTGGTATCTGAGATACTAGTGGCATAGCTTTCAGCATTATTGTTGTTATTATTAGGTTCTATTGAGTAGGGTCCAACTCATGACAACGGAAGGAAACACTCTCCAATTCTGTGCCAAGTACATAATCTAGTTTATATTTAAGCCCATTGTTGCAGACACTGTGTCATTGACCTGCCACTCTCCCAAACATGATGTTGTTCTCCAGGAATTGGTCCCTCCTTACTACATGTCCAAAATACATCAAACGCAGTCTAGCCATCCTTGCTTTTAAGGAGCACTCTGGTTGCACTTCTTCTAGGACAGATCTGTTGGTTCTTATGGAAGTCGTGGCATGTTCAATAGTTCTCTCCAGCATTGTAATTCAAAAGTATCAATTCTTTTTCTGTCTCCCTTATTCAATGTCCAGCTTTCACAACTATGTGATGCAACTAAAAATACCATGGCATGAGTCAGGCTCACCTTCGTCCTCAATATGACATCTTTAGTTTTCAAAACTTAAAGAGGTCTTTTGCAACAGCTTTTCCCAATGCAATGCATCTTGATTTCTTGACTGCTGCTTCCATGGATGTTAATTGTAGAACCAAGTAAAGCAATATCTTGGACAACCTCTATCTTCTCTCCATTTATCATGAAGTTGCTTACTGACCCAGTTGTAAGGATTTTTGTTTTGTTAATGTCGAGGCATAATCCATACTGAAGACTGTGTTCTTCAATCTTCACCAGTGAGTGTTTCAAGTCCTCTTCACTTTTAGCAAGCAGAGTTGTGTCATCTATCTGCATAATGCAGGCTGTAAAGAAGTCTTCCTCCAATCATGACGCCACATTCTTCTTCATAAAGTCCACCTTCTCAGATTATTTGCTCAGCATAGAAATTGAAGATGTATGGTAAAAGGATCTAGCCCTGACACACACCTTTCTTGACTTTAAACCAAGCAATGTCTCCTTGTTCTGCTCTATGGCTTCCCATTGCTCTTGGGGAAAAGACAAAAATCCTTGAAACTTACTGTAAGAGTTTTTATTATCTTTCTCCTGTCTACTTTTCAGTATCATTTTTTCAGTCCTTTTGGCTTGCTGAATTCTGGGATTCTTTTTGTTCCTCACATAGCCATGTTGCTATTGCTGGTGTCAGGTGCCATCCAGTCAGGTCCAACTCATAGTGACCCTATGTACCACAGAACAAATCACTACCCAATACTGTGCCATGCCCGGCCTTATTGTCAGTGCTTCTCTGCTATTCATCTTCCCAGATGGTTTCCCACCCAAGTACTAACCAGGCCCAACCCTGCTTGGTCTGAGCTCAGAGGAGATCAATTGCCAGGGTGGTATGGCTATAGGCCTTAATAGGCATGGGCTGTTTATATCAATAGGCACTTTTTTTTTTTTTTTTTGGCCATACTGGGGGTTGAACCCAGGGCCTCATGCTTACATGCTTTGCAAGTGCTGGACCACTGAACTGAACCCTCAGCCTTTTTTTTTTTTTTTTTTTTTTAACTTTTTGAGACATGATCTCCCTAAATTACACAGACTGCCTCTGGTCTCAAAGCGAGATCCTCCTGCCTCTGCTCCCAAATCACTGAGATTACAAGTGTGGGCCACCTCATTGACTCCAATAGGCTCTTTTAATAGCCTATACACTTGATGGTCCCTCTGCCTAGAACATTCTTCAATTCCTGGCCTCTACAAGCATTGCATTTCTCCTTCTCTGTTCTTCTTTGTTAAGACATTTCCCAAACTTTTGCTCCCAGGAGTAAATCATTTCCCTATCATTCATTCTCACAGCACTATTTTCCCTTCATAATTACAGAGTCATTTAAATAATTGACTAATGTGTCCTCTATTATCCTACTTCTTGAAGGCAGAGGTATGTCTTTGCTCACATTACCCTCAGGATCTAGCCCAAAGAAGAATAAACAATTTTAATAAATTACTTTAAGTTGCTTGGCATTTTTAGTCTATCTCTGTAACATTCTCCTAGCTTCTTTCCCTGTTCATCTTGTTGTCTTTGTATCCACTCTCCAGCAGTTGCCAAGTGATCTAAAATACAATGTTAGACCCTTAATTAAAAGCTTCCTCTTCACCTAAAAGATAAAGTCCATGTCTTCATCATCGCAATGAAAAACTGTCACCTGGCCCCTATTTAATTCTTTTGTTTTCTGTGTTGCTTTTCAAATAATTCTAAACATTTTGTGGTTTCACAGTGTGGCATAGTCTATGGAGCCAGGTTGCCAAGGTGTGAATCTCAGCTCTAACATATTTATGTTTCCTCTATTGTGAAATGGGTATCAGAGTCAGTGTAAATTAGTTGGACTCCTATTTAATACACGTGTACTTAGACCAGTTCCTGGTACACATTAACTGCCTTTGTTCATTCTATTTCCTCTTCTTTCCTACAATATATTCGTTTAGCCATGGATCCTAGAGTCATAAAATTTTTATAAGCTAACATTTAGTTTACTATCCATGATCTTATTACCAACTTATTTAAAGATAAGGTACCAGCTTCATCATAGTTTCTTTTTTGTCGGTTGTAAAGGCAGCTGCTTCAATTGTTACATTGCTGCAGGTCAAAACGCAAGTTTCTGGCAATCAGTGCCAGTCCAAGCAGGCTCCTCTTTTCCTGCCACATGTCTTCCCCTTTCACCGTCGCTCAGCCATCAACCAAACCCTCTACATCTTATCTTCTTTTTAAGAACAGGGTCACCAGACAATCGCACACTGAAGCCGGGCCTCCAAGTTTCCCCATCACCCTGGCAACGCGACCAGGAAGGGGCGGGCTTCGCGGCCCTTTCTTCCGCGCGGGGTTGGCGTGAGCCATTTTTAGTGCGGGGGCGCAGGCTGCGCAGTTTTTCGCCTTTCTCAGCTCCGGGTTGGAGCCGGACCTGGAGCCGGAGCCGGATCCCGCACAGGTGGCCACGTCAACACAGACCTACATTACCGTCCCCACCCGGCTCTAGCGTCAGGTCTTCCAAGCCGCGTCGTCCACGCCTTCCCACAATGCCCTGCGCCCGGCCACGCCCCGGCTCGCCCTGGAGACCGGCGCGTGGAGCCGACCGGAGGTGCCGGCGCTCGCTTGCGCTGGTGCACCTGGTCCTCACCCGCTCCGAGTCCCGCGGTGCGGTGATCCGAGAGTGCGTGGTTCCCTTCCGCGTGCACATTTGGGCTCGGCTGGGCAGGGTCCGCCGCCCGGGACCGCGTAGGGACCGCCTCCTCAGATGGGGGAGTAACTGCAGGAGGCAACACCAAGGTGGGCGCGGGCAGGGGCCGGGGCTTTCCCGGATCCGGCAACGGCCTGGGCTCTCCAGGAAGGGAGGGGCGAAATGACTGCGTTCCCGAACCCCCACCCCTATGTGCTCCAGTCACCCCGCGTGCTGTGTTCTTGGTCCCCATCTTCCTCCCAGTTATCACTTCACCCTTCGTCTGCCCATTGGTTCCCTGTTGGTGCTCCCATTTCCCACTCGAGCCAGAGTTACCGAGGTTTTTTCTGTCTTGGTCCGACCTGAGACTTCGCGCACACATTTGACAGTCCTGTAACCCCCTATGTCTCCATCTTTTCCCTCTTCCTCCATCCCACTCCGGAGAGATGACAGCAGAAAGGCGTTTACACTGCATATACCGGCTGCTTACCTGTCCCTGAACTCTGGCCCTGGGCAGTTCTCAGCCTCCCACACTGGCTGAGAACAACCCTCAGGCGAGGAACACCCTATTCCGGAGTGACGGATGAGATTTGTTCTCTTTTTCTGATGGTGGTTGGTTATTCTCCATCGGTATATTTTACAAAGGTATATTTTTGTGGGATGAAAAGGAGGGGTTAGACATGAGACAAGGACATTCACAGGTAAGGAGAAATGTTTTCAAATAGGCATTTGCGTTTAAACAGGCGAAACTGAGGATGCTAGGAAAGTAAGAGTTTCAAAGCACTATGAGATCATAGGAACTAAAAGCATACTAATTTAGATGTGATATGGTGACATAAAGACTCTTTACTCTTCAGAGGTAACCATTTCTAAACTGAATGCTTTCTTTTCTATTTCTTGTCCTATTTTTATTTATAGCAAACATGAATTTTGCAGTGAAGTAACACTAACTTGCAATTATTCTACTATTCTTGTAAAAATAGTTTCTACTCGCATTCAGTATAAACACTTCAGAAAACTCAAGGGAAGATAGCTTGCCATGTAAGTTATCTACTGTAGCAGTATAATTTACAGACGTCTTTAAAGGGTTTTAATGACAAAAGCAAACCCTTTGAAAGAACATTGCACAGCCTTCTAGTCAATTCCAAGGATATTTCCTGCAAATGAGATCTGATTGGGAAATACTGAATAGCTTTAAGAGTAAAGTAGTAGTTAAAAAGGAAGCTGTATTACCAAAGAACAATGTGCTGGGTAGAAAGAGGAAGGAAATACACTTTATTCCTATCCTTGTGTTCTGATGCTGACCATATGCTTTTTTCATTGTATAAATTTTTGGTTTGTGTAAATTTTTTCATTGTGTAAGTTGCTCTGTGTGTTAGTGTTGTAGTTAGTTACCACCACTCCCTACTTTTTTTCTGCTCTCTTGAGTGATTTCTCAAATCTGGCTACTTAAATATGGAAACAGTGTAGAAGAGCCCCAACAAATCTGGAGGATTCATATTAATTTGCCATTTAATGGAGATTGTATTGCTGACCATGTTATTTGATAAATTATATGTTACACCTGTTGAGTTTGCAATGTATCTTAACTGCCTGGTTTTCTCTCTTTAGATTAACACTTTTGGAGACAATTTTCTGATGCCCAATTCACCCTTGAAGTAATGTGGACAAAAGTTCTCAAATTTGCATATTATATCTACTGGACCCAGCAGTGTATCTTAATGTTCACTTGACTCAGCACTTGTATAAGAAAAAGAATGGGAGTCTGTTTAAATAAGGATGACTATATCAGAGACTTAAAAAGGATCAGTCTCTGTCTTCTGATAGTGTATATGGCTGTTTTAGTGGCCACGGATCAGGATTTTTACAGTTTACTGGGAGTATCCAAAACTGCAAGCAGTAGAGAAATAAGACAAGCTTTTAAGAAATTAGCATTGAAGTTACATCCTGATAAGAACCCGGTAGGTAAAATTTTGTCTTTCAAAATACCTGATTATTGTATATTAGTGTGTTTTGATATTTAAATTATTCTGTAATAAGTGTTCAAAATGCTTAAGAACAATCACATGGCAAAAATTATAATTTAGGAGCCGGGGATGTGGGTCAGTGATGGAGTACTCGAGGCCCTAGGTTCAATCTCCAGCACTGCAAAAGAAAAAAAAAAAGTTATAATTCAACTGCCGTGCTAAAAACAAAAGAAGCAAGATGTTCTAGTTTGGGGTAGTGTAAAGATTTGGTCAGTATCAAATATATCAATACCTCTTAATCTGTAAACTAATTACCAGCAGATATATTAAAGATGTTAATCTCAAAACTGTATAGTCTGTGAAATAGATGAAGTAATGTTCATAGTAAAGTAGGTTATGATCATGTACTTTAGAACAGTAAGAGAAAAAATTTCCTTAAAACTCAGAGGATGTCTTACTAAAAATGACAGTTGTAGCTAATAATAGTATGCTTTAACTTTCACTGTATTTTTCCGTGTACATGTCTACAGACCAGTTTGAAACTTTTCTAAATTAAAACTTGAGAACAGCCAAGTATACTGCCAATTATAAATATTTGATCATGTATCCAGTAATGTATTTTTTTAACTTTTTTATTAGTAATTTGTAAAGTACAAGTTCATAAGTCTCATGACATTTCCATACTTGCATTTAATTGTACATTGCTCACGTTAACTTTGCCCTTACCCTTTCATGACCCTCCTCCCCCATCTCTTTCCTCCCCACGTGGTCTCTTTTCTACTTGCTTGTCTTTTTTGTGTATATCGATCTATATATTCACATCCGGACAATAATGTATTCTTTAAAAGCTAAATTAGTTTTAATTCTTTTAGTATATTCATAATTGGTCTAATTAACTCTTAATAAGATTTAACTCTCATCATTAACAAGGAGAACATGGTTAAGTTATAATTTTTTCTTTTCTAGGTAAAAATTTTTAAATAGGACTATTTCAACTACATAAAGCTGAGTAATACAAACTCTTAGTTGGTAATTGTTCCCTGAGATCTCTATTATGTTGAGGATATTTTTTATTCAAGTTTTTGTTACAAAATTTCAGAATTTTTAGTTGACAGCACCTAACAACAACATATGAAAGATGGTAGACCTACATCTAAGTATTGTTTAAATGAAAACATCCTTCAAAAGCCAAGTCTATGAAACATAAAACAAAGGAACATTTCCAGTCCAATTTTGAATTGTTACTGTGGTATTATTTGTTATTTAATTGTCTGATAGATTGGAGCATATGTTTGTAGTTAATATTTGATTTTGCCTCAAATAGAAAAATAATCCACAAACCTATTTATTTAAAATTGTTTTAGAAGTAACTAATGTTTTAAAATTTAGACCATTAAAATTTAAGACAATTAAACTTAGTGGTTTTAAAGAGTCCATTAAGCAATTTTTTCTTGGCTGCGATTCTTAGAAGGAAAATGTATTGGCTTACATCCATTGTTAATATTATTTGTATATTTTATATAGTAATGAGAAATTATAATGCCACATCTTTCAACTTTTTAACTAGTCAATTCATATTTCCATTACATTTCTTATTCTTTTTAAATTTTTGTCTTACAGTTTTGAAGATGGTGATTCATTAGAAAAATATTTCTTATTTTTATCCCTTTATAACTTATATCACGTGGTAATTCTCCTCTTTATGTTGATATCTAGTGTCCAAGAAATCTCTGAATTATTTAAATCTGTGTGGGAGACTTGGATTGTATAATTGAAATAACTGTATTATACCTAACATTTTTAACAGAATAACCCAAATGCACATAGTGATTTTTTAAAAATAAACAGAGCATATGAAGTACTCAAAGATGAAGATCTACGGAAAAAGTATGATAAATATGGAGAAAAAGGACTTGAAGACAATCAAGGAGGCCAGTATGAAAGCTGGAACTATTATCGTTATGATTTTGGTAGGTTGATATGATATTACTCATGAGGTTGTTTTTCTATCTGAATATAAGGAGAGTTGATTTTGTTTCAGGGCTTAGCTTATGCATTTAATGTGTGTCACTTTGATAAGCTCTTTTTTATTTACTGTGGGAATAAAATTCAAAAGGAAGTCAGTTGGTATTCAGAGATTATCTGTCAAATATGAAAGAATATTGATCAAATTTTATTTAATACTTTTAAGATGAAGATTCCTATTAATAAAGAATATATAATGTTTGCATTAGAAGTTGTTAAATATTGAAGCCTTTTACAATTTTTTAGAGCATAATATTTTCCAACAAAGGCTAAACTTTCTTTTAAGTTTAACGGTGGCTTCTTGAATAGAAATGCCATCCTTCAGATATGGAACCCTTATTGATAATGGTTAAGGTATAGACAAGAAGAAAGAAAGAAGGTAAGAGAAGAGGGAGGAAACAAGTTAAAGGAACCAAGAGAGGGTAAGTAAACATAGGTATTAAGGCAGGAGGGTATGTTTGGATAACTGGTATTTCATCATTAATTAACCTCAAATGCAGGCTAAGAACTAAAGCATGCTTTTATATTAGACGAAGTAAAATATTTCAGATTTATTCCTGGAGAGTTTGCTTCTCTATATGATTTTTTTTCAATAGTGTTTTCAAGTATATTCCCTACAGCTTGATAACCTGTATCAGGTGTTGACAAACAGCATTTCATTGGCCAAATCTGGCTTACCACCCTGTTTATATAAATAAAGTTTTATTGGAATATAGTTACATTCATTTGTTACACATTGAGTATTCTTTTATGCTTTGAGGGCAGGGTTGAGTATTTATGACAAAAACTGTATGCCTGACAGAGCTCGGACTATTTACTAATGTCTTGTACACAACAAGTGTGCTAACTCTTGGTTATCCATTGTTAATATTAGTTGGATATTTCATATAATAAGGAGATATTTTCTCACACTGACTTTAATTATGACAAATAAAATTTGTCTTTACTACTAATTGTCTCTGCCTCAGCAAATTTTTAATCTTAAGGCATTTTAGCAGTGGAAAATTCTTTGAAATGATAACTTATTAAACACCATAATATCTAAAAATTGAGTTCTTCAGTCTAATGCTAATGTACCTCTCAGTTTCCTGGTTCTGATGTTGTACTTTAGCTACATAAAATATCACGATTAGGGGAAGCTGAGTGAAGGGAATATGAAAGCCTGCTATTTTTGCAACTTCTAATGAGGCTATCCTTATTTTAAAATAAAAAGTTACCAGAAGGTTTCTGTGGAGATGAAATTATGTGATTATAAGGAACCGCCCCCCCCATACACACACCTATGATAGGCCATATCAAGAAACTAATATCTTTAGATCACTCTTTACTATATCACCAGTAGTAGTACTTACTGTTGGTTTTTCTCCTAGTTTGTTGTATATTATTCAAGCTTGAGATTTATTCTAATAATCTGATTTTTGATGATTAAAACAGTAATCTATTTTTATGTGGTAACTTATAAGGAGAAATTTGTTTTATAATTTTTATGCACTTTTAAACTTAGGTATTTATGATGATGATCCTGAAATCATAACATTGGAAAGAAGAGAATTTGGTAAGTTTGTGGGCATGTGATTTTCTAAAACTAGTATAAATCTAGTCTGTTAGCTAAAATTCTTGGGTCCAGATGAAGTTAGAAATTATTTGGATTTTAAAAAGGAAATATGGTATATACTATATATTCAACAATGCTACTAGAAGATTATGGGCAGTGTACCATATAAAAATACAAATATTTCTGCAGCAGAATACATGAATATGTATACCAAAAGAAACAATGTATAGGCACATATCAGTTCACATCAATTTTGGATGCCACATTATCTCTACACACTTGTAAAAAACCTTCAACTTTCAGAGCCTTTTGATTGTAAAATTTTAGATAGGTATATGGTTATTTTGGAAGCAGATTTCATTTGATCTGTGATTTGTGTGAAAATGGACATAAAAATGCAGTTCTGCAGTTGCATTTTAGAAAATTATAAGAACTGGATTGGATTCTTTCAGCCTTTGTACAGTAAGCATAAAATGGGCTTATTCTTCCTTTTCTACTTCAAGCAGTAAATTGCACCTCATGAAGTTTTAATTCTATTTTGCTATATTACAATCAGTTAATTGAAGAAACTATAATGACATATAGTTGCAAAACTATATTTTGCAAAACTATATATTTTGCATACAGTTGCAAAAATAATACGTTTCTTGGTGTTATCATTATAAAAGATATTGTAGTCACTTGATTTTGTACAGCTTGTTCCCTCTAAGCAAGAATTACCTTTTATTTAGATCAGGGAGCTCAGTCATAAAAAGTAACTATTCTGTATATTACTGTGTTACAAGTCTTGTATGTGAACATTTCAACAAGTTCCCAGTAAATGGAAAATACATCTTCCCTATAAAGCAAATAGGAAAATCTGATTCATTTGAATTATTGGCTGACAAAACTGATACCGATGTCACAAACTGGTAGAATCTTAACTTTACCCATATAGTTATAAGAAGTGATTTCTTTTTCTGTATGGTTGTTATTCTTGCTCATCAGTGAGTGTTTTGTACATCAAGGGGCCAGAAAACAGGGGAATTACAGGTAGAATCAGAGGAAGTGAACAAAACCTTCAAAGTAACTAATCTATGAGTCCACCTGGAATGAGATTTTACTAATACTGTATATTCTTAACTAATCCACACTCTTTGAACAGTTTTAGAGAGCTGCAAAATCAGATGTGGATTAGAATGGCATGGGATTGTACTCAAGGTCAAGAGAGCTCTATCACAAGAATCTAATCTCTATGCTATTCTAATGTGCATCTGATTTTGTAGCCCTATTAAACCATTGAATGGGTACAGATTAGAATGAAGAATATATGAGTATTTATATTGTATTTAGCCTGCAGCTGTAGCCCTGTGGCATCTGATCCCATCAGATCTCAGAAGCTAAACAGGGTTGGGCCTGGTTAGTACTTGGATGAAAGACCACCTGGAAACACCAAGTACTGTAGGTTTGGGAGACGGACCAGGCAACCCACTCCCAAAAATCAATCCACCATTAAAAACCCTAGGAACATCAGAGAAGCACTGACAATAGTGTTTCACCTGTTGTATGTAAGGTTGCTATGAGTTGGATACCGACTGGATGGCACCTGACAACAACAACAACCTATTGTATTTGGGTTCAAACCTTTTCAGATGTGTCACTTTGCAAAAAAGGCTGAGAACTGCTAATAGTTCACAAGAAACCCTAAATGATAGTTTTTAATAAATTACAGCCATAAAACATTAGAGATAATTCAGAGATGATTAACTAATATTGATAGGTTCTGTACATATTTGTCGCTTGTTCTTTTTATCTCTAATACTATTCTTAGGGTTTAGCTCAGTTAGAGTGCTGCTCTGTGCTCTCTGTGGCCCTGGGTTTGATACCCAACACTGCAAAGTGGGAGAAGGACCTGGCAGCCCACTTCTGAAACAATCCTGAAAACATTCAGCCGTGGAACCCTATGAATAGAAGAGAAGCACTAACATAGTGCCACACATGGCACAGTGTTGGGGAGTGTTTCATTCTGTTGTACATAGGGTTGCAATGAGTCAGACTTGACTCGATGACAACAACAACTTGATTCTGAAGTTTTAGTTGAAGAAGCAAAGGGAAGATGGCAAACATAGATAGTAGAATCAATTTGTACTTAAATAAATATCACATTGACTTGCTTGATCATAGATCTCTATCACTAGTTGTTTCTATTGGTTTGAATTACTTAGTCTTTTCATAAATCATTATGTTGTTTTTTGTTAGGTGCCATTGAGTCAGGCTTGACTCATGGAGACCCTATGTACAATAGAACTAAACATCCCCCAACACTATTCCAGGCATACAATCTTTTTTAAGTATAAGCCCATTGTTGGAGCCACTGTCCCAATTCACCTAGTTGAGGATCTTCCTTTTGTTCGTTGATCCACCAATTTCCTAAACATGATGTCATTTTCCAGGGATTGGTACCTCCTGACAACATGTCCAAAATACATAAAATAATTACTAGAATTATTTTAAAGTTATGTATGTTCTCCGTTTAGGGTCCCTAGTTAGATCAGCTTTGCAAATAAATTGAAATGGTGCAAACACTGCTTTGGACTTTAAGAGAACTGGTCACATCCCTGTTTATTTACAGAAAATCTTTAGCTGTTCCCCGAAGTCCCTTTCATTCTTCTAGTCCAATGAGTCTATTGAAATTTCTGCTCACATTACTACTTGTCAGCTGCCTCTTCTCAAAGTGGCAAATATTGGCTCTCCAATTTCCACCTTTTCTCATACCTTGACCTTCCTAATGCTTCACTATGTTGGTAACTCTGATGCTTTCAACAAAGTCTTTTATATTTTGTCCAGTTTTTTAGTTGTTAGTAGTGAGAGAACTAGTTGAAATTGCATAGATCACTTTCATTGGGAAAGGAACCCAAAAATATTCAACTTCAGTACACAAGGGGAAAATGTGGTTAAGAAACTTTAAGAATGGATATTATTTTTTTGTATATCACAGTACAGTAGTGTATAAGTAATTATAGTCAAGTTCTAGATGTTGTTGTTGTTGTTAGGTGCCGTCAAGTCGGTATCCGACTCATAGCAACCCTCATAGGGTTTTCAATGGCTGATTATTTCGGGATTGACTTGGGAGTGGATTGCCAGGTCCTTCTCCCATTTTTGCGGTGCTGGGAATTGAACTCGGGACCTCAGAGACTGCAGCGCAGCGCTCTACCAACTGAGCCAAATCCCAGCCCCAAGTTCTAGATAGTATTTGCAAAAGCAGAGAACATATCTCATATATACAAGTTATCTGAATAATACCACATAATACAGGCATCCTTTTAAAGATAGCTCAAGGAAGTGGAACTCAAAGTACTTCTGCTTTTTCTTACATTTTTCTGTGCTAATAGAAGTTGTAGTTGTATAGAGATTAATAGATACTAGTTGTAATTTTGTAATTTAGAAGCCAAAAACTACATCATGAAATGCTGCTGTTGTTAGGTGCCATCAAGTCAAGTCTGACTCACAGTGACTCTCATAGGGTTTTCGATTTCTGATTGTTTCAGGATTGCTTCGGGAGTGAATTGCCATGACTCCTCCCATTTTTGCAGTGCTGGGGATCGAACTCGGGTCCTCAGTACAGCACAGCACTCTACCAACTGAGCTAAACCCCAGCCCCATCATAAAATATATTCATTATGTTTTGGGTTACTGAGTTGTACAAAAGGATTTCATTATGCTATGATGATATAGTATTAGGAATATGTTTAGCTGTGCACAGTGGCCCACACCTGTGATCCCAGCTGCTTGAGAGGTTGACGCAGAAGGATCATGAGTTTGAACCCAGCCTAGGCAACGTAGCAAGACTCTGGCAGTAACAGTAAATAAATAATAAAAATACTTTTAACATTATTACTGAACAATCAGTGAGAACTAGACAAATATGTTAGAAGTGCTAAATATGTTAGGAAGCACTAAAAGATTAGACATTTTCACAGCAAAAAAGATCTTGTGTTAAGTGCCATTGAGATTAACTTCCTTTTTCTTTCTTTTTTTCTTTTTCTTTTTTCCAATACAAGGGCTTGAACCTAGGGCTTTGTGCATGCTAGGCAAGTGCTCCCCCACTAAGCTGCACTCTGAACCCCTTTTTCCATTTTATTTTTGAGACATGGTCTTGGTAAGTTGTGCAGGGTGCCTCTGGCCTTGAACCTGCAATCCTCCTGAGTCACTGGATTTACAAGTGTGCGTCATGGCACTGGCTTATCTCATATTTTTATTTGAGACTTAAGAACACTAATACCTTGTCTGATTGTTGCTTTCTCTTTTTATTTATAAGTAACCATCTCATTACTTTTTTATAACAAACGAAATTCCTTTTTCTATTAAAGTTTTCTTTAAGAACTTCACACTGTGGCACATTCCTATAATACCAGCTACTTGGGAGGCTGAAATGGGGGGGCAGGGGGCGCGGTCCAGGGGGATCTCAGGTTTAAGGCCAGAAGCAGATTGCGCAACTTAATGAGACCCTGTCTCGAAATTAAAAAGGGGATGAAGAGCCAGGTGCCCTTCCATCTATAATCCCAGTGACACGGGAGACAGAGGTAGGAGGATCGCAAGTTCAAGGCCAGAAGCAGCCTGTATAACTTAACAAGACCCTGAATCAAAAAAAAAGTGAAAAATGATCTAGGGGTTCAGCTCAGTGGCAGAGCACTTGCAAGCATGCAGAAGGCCCTGGGTTCAACCATCCAGTACCTCCAAAAAAAAAAAAAAAAAAAAGAAAGTGGGGGCCTAGTATTACAGTACTTGCCTACCATGGACTAGGCCCCTAAGTTCAGTGGCTCAGTACTGAAAAAATTAAGTTTTCATTAAGTCTTTAAAGGTTTTCACCAAAATTGCTACCAATAGTGGTCAAAGCCAACATGGCAGTTGTTTCAATTTTTTGATTACCTAGGGTATTGTATTTGTCAGACTTTCTAAATGTTGGCAAAGAACAATTGATGAAGTCCTAAATTATGCACTTTGCCTATGGTGTACAGATTAACTTTTTTTCCACAGGTCTGTCTCGTTTTTGACATGTGGGTGAACACTGAGTCTTGTACATTTCCAATTAACTTGACTAAGTTGTGCATATTTAGCATAATATGCATATTTTGATGTCTTACTATAATTCATGAAAATTTTGTTTTAAAATTACTGATAACTGATTTTTTTCCTTTATTATTTTGGTTTTTAAGGCCAGGTCTTGCTATATAGATTAGGCTGGTCTTGAACTTTAAAATCCTCTTAACTTAGCCTCCCTTGTGCTGGGATTACAGATAAATCCACCATACCCAGAACTGATAACTGACTTTGATTTAAAAAAAAATTTGTTTGAAAACTTAATCAAAAGCAAATTGTCTTCATCTTTTTATTTGGAATATTAGAATACATCTTTAGTTAAAATTTTAAAATAAGTAAAATTATTTTACCTGCATCAGGTTATTTTGCAGATTATAATATATAATATAGCCTGCAGCCATAGCCCTGTGGCATCCGAACCTAAGCACGGTCGGGCCTGGTTAGTGCTTGGATGGGAGACCACCTGGGAACACCAGGTGCTGTAGGCTTGGGAGAAGGACCGGGCAACCCACTCCCAAAAACCAATCTGCCATTGAAAACCCTATGAACAGCAGAGAAGCACTGACAATAGTGTTTCCCCTGTTGTGTGTAGGGTCATTATGAGTCAGATACCCACTCAGTGGCACCTAACAACAACAACAACAATATATAATATATGATATATAAAATATTTATTATATAATTTATAATGTTGGCTAGCCATGTGGTGTTCAAACCTTTTAGTAAATATAAATGTTTTGAAATGGTAAATATCTTATACTTTTCAAGCCACCTGATTTTCCAAGCTAAATTTCTTCTGTAGGACAAAGATTAAATTTAATCCCCATAATCCTTACTATAATGTGCAGGTCTCTGGATTCTTTGAGAATTTGAAGTAGCTGTCAGAATTGATTGACTGCATAGTTAACCTATGTTATAGATAGTAAAGGAGCTTTAGTCTCACTCTGGTTCTCTGCATTCCTCTCATCCACACAAACTGTTACATGAGGTTTGGTTATTACTTCCTTGTATCACCCCTTTTTATAGCTTCATGGTCGTATTCACCTTGCAGCCCAAGGCTACTTCTTTTTCAAGTGTGGGCTTAGAATTAAAAAGTTAACATTGTTTTGACATTTGAAAGAAAATTTTTTGTAGAAAAATAATTTCACAGAAAATGATAAAAGCAGTTTGAAAGTTTTATGACTGTGTTTGTTACATTCTGATCTCAACAAAAGGTTTTTTAGCTAAAATATGCATTAACCTTTAGCAAATCATTTTTCTTTATGGACTTTCAGATACTGCTGTTAATTCTGGAGAATTGTGGTTTGTAAACTTTTACTCTCCGGGATGTTCACATTGCCATGATTTAGCTCCCACCGTACGTATTTTTTATATCCTGATTACTAAAGTTTTATTCTAATTGACATATTGTTTGTACATTTTTTCCTTTTCTGATGTGTTGGGATTTTTTTCTGTTGATAATCACTGTCAAATAATTATCAAATACTTTTACATACATATTTTTTACTTGATAAAAATTTTCCCCTTTAAGATTGTATACCTTGAAATGTGTTCAAGTAAAAAAAATGATTTCATTACTTATGTTTTCTTTTTCCGTCATAGTGGAGAGACTTTGCTAAAGAAGTGGATGGGTTACTTCGAATTGGAGCTGTTAACTGTGGCGATGACAGAATGCTTTGCCGAATGAAAGGTGTCAGCAGTTATCCCAGCCTCTTCATTTTTAGGTCTGGAATGGTAAGGGATAAGTTAGGTTTTTTCAAATTTGTGGAACTTTATAACAAGTGAAATACTAGAAAAAACAATATATGAATTTTTAGAAAGTTTTGGTAAAAAGTCTTAATTTTAGGTGCTGTCTAATGTCATTTTAACTATTTTATGGACACTTCTAGATGTCATTAGTTTGCCTTTGCTATATTTCAAAATGTTTGCCAATTTTCAATAGGCATATTTTGCTTTGTAGTTTACAAATTATTTTATAGATACTATCTCATTGCACATAAAGCTCAAACATCCTCCTTTTTCCCAGTTTCCAGTAATGAAACTAAGATGAAACTATTACAAATAGCATTAATAGAATATCTTCCAAAAAATGTGTACTATCAAAATTCTCAGTATTGTTTGGAAACATACTCTAGTATTGAGAGATAGAGCTTACTGCATTATTCGAAACAATGTAAAGTCATAGTGTTTGATGTCACTCTTCATGAATTTTAAAATGAAAAAGTAACATGTTTCTCTTTATAAAAATCAATAGGCTGCAGTGAAATATCATGGTGACAGATCAAAGGAAAGTTTAGTGAATTTTGCCATGCAGCATGTTAGAAGCACTGTAACAAAACTAACAACAGGTAATTTTATTTTCTTAATATGCTTTATTTTCAAAGATACCTTGAAATTGGTATTTTGAATTTTACAATAACTGTAACATTTTGGGAGAAGAACCCTGGAACCCACTCCCAAAAGTCAGTCCACCATTGAAAACCCTATGAATAGCAAAGAAGCACTGACAATAGTGTTTCGCCTCTTGTAGTAGGGTCGCTATGATTTGTTCACCAACTCTATAGCACCTAACAACAACAACAACATTAACATTTTGGTCATAATATTGAAATTTTGAAATATTTTTCCCATGCTTTTTAGGAAAGAATTGTGTCATTGTTGATTTCTGCTAAATAGTACATGTTTAACAAACTTGTTCTATTTGTATAGAAACTAAAATCTTGTTAGGTGCCATTGAGTCGATATCTGACTCATAGTGACCCTACGTACAACAGAAGAAACACTACTGTCAGTGCTTCTCTGCTATTCATAGGGTTTTCAATGGCCGATTGATTTTTGGGAGTAGGTTACTGGGTCCTTCTCCCGAGCCTGCAGCACCTGGTGTTCCCAGGCCTCTCCCATCCAAGTACTAACCAGGCCCAGCTCTGCTTAGCTTCCGTGATCTGATGGGATCAGATGCCACAGTCCTATAGCTGCAGGCTAGATAAAATAAGATGTGGGAAATGGATATGAGATGGGACTGGATGAAAAGGCATCTTTCAAATTGTAGCTAAATGTTTAGTAGTACAAGCATTTTATTTTTCTGAGTATAGGTGGTAAATTCATGCTTATCAAGTTTAATTTTAAAGTGCAAAAACATTTCAAGTGCAAAAACATAACTTAGCAAGACTTTGTCTTAAGATAAAAAATTAAAAAGAGGGAAGGCAGCTGGGGATGCAGCTGCATGGTAGACCACTTGCAAAGCATTGTAAGCCCCTAGGTTCAACTCCCCAGTACTGAAAAAAAAAAAAAAATCTAATCTTAGGCTTTTAATTCAACAAGTGGTTTTAGGCTGATTGTTTACTCTGAACTATCCATGAACTAATATTCATGGCTAAAGGGATGTTTATTTCATTCACTGACCACCAGTTATATGTAAGAAATTGTGTTAAGTACTAGTGCTGAAGTAATAAACCATATAATCCCTGCCATCGACAACCTCATTATGTTACTGAGGGAAATACCAGTAAATAATCAAAATGCAATGTAGTAATTATTATGACAGAAGTAAGCTTAGAGAAGCATGGAAGATTTGAAACAACCCATTCATGGGGAAAAAAAAGTTTAGAAAATACTTGGTAAAAGAGATCATACCTAATCTCTTACAGAAATGAATAATAAGAATCCTTCAGAGAGCACAATGGATTGGAGAGTGGGCAATAAATACTTCATTAATCTGACAGAATGATGGAGGAGGGGGTGGGGATGGGTGGTGACAAATATGCCTGGTTAAATAGGTAGATAAGACTAAGATCACAGGGGCTTTATTTGCCAGTTTGAGTTTTGTTCATAGTGAAAGAATGAATTTATATTTTATATGATGAAAAAGGGCTGGGATTTAGCTCAGTTGGTAGAGCACTGCACTGCAGTCTCTGAGGCCCCGAGTTCAATTCCCAGCACCACAAAAATGGGAGAAGGGCCTGGCAATCCACTCCCAAGGCAATCCCGAAACAGTCAGCCATTGAAAACCCTGTGAGGGTCGCTATGAGTCGGATACCAACTCGATGGCACCTAACAACAACAACAACATGATGAAAAAATCGTAGAGCTACTGAAGGAATTTACCATGCTCAAGGGAGTTTTTAGAAAGATAAGTAATAATGCTCAGAGTGGATTAGAAGAGGGTGAGGTTAGAAAAGAAAAGATCTCTTGGAAAACTTTCCAATATTGAGTAAGAGGTGATCAGAAATCTGCTTTATTTTCTTTTTAGGAAATTTTGTTAACTCCATACAAACTGCTTTTGCTGCTGGTATTGGCTGGCTGATCACTTTTTGTTCCAGAGGAGGAGGTAATTTTGTCATTTTGTTAGAATGAAAAGGCCATGACATTTAAATTTTAAATGACAGTTGTAAGTATGCTACTAAAATTTGTTTTTAGTAAGTACTCAATTGATCATTTAAACCCCAATTATAAGATTTTAATGGATATCATTGTTATTTTACATATAAGAGGTTATCAAATTGTTAATTTGTTAATATATCTTATGTTTAGTGAACAAGTTTTTCAGCTTAATTATACGTGTGATAAATTGTACCTTACGTAGCCACAGGTATATTTGACAGTTTGCAAAAGTAATTAGTTAGCCACTATAATTCCTCTCAAAATAATCATCTTTTGGAAATGTGGATTTCATTTCACACTTACATGGATCCAAAATTTATACATCAGCCTCATAAAATTGTGTATGTGAAAATGACAACTTCTCTTTCCTAGAACTATTCCCTCCGTAAATGAAGTTGAAAATTCATTACTCTACATACCAAATTGTAAAATATAAATTCAGTGAGATCAGTTAAAAGTTGATCTCAGTACTACACAATATCCTAATTCATTAATACTTTTCATATGGTTAATTCTGATGAGTTTTTTCCCCCCAAATTGACTTCTGAATATTTTGTCTTATAACTAGAATTAACTACTTATTCCATCCTGTAAGACCTACACTAGAAAGATACTGCTTTTGAGCAAAAACTCAGCCCTAAACTTTTATCAAAGGGTTTTTTTCTCATTGTGGCCTACTACCCAAATTACTGTCTATCCACACATGAACCAAACCTCTTATCAAAGAAAACTTTTTAAACTTTCTAAAAAATCTTTTATTTTTCACCCAGGGTAAATTGCTTTTAACCTAGGTTCTTTGATGCTATAGCTCCCTTCTAAATCTTTCCTCGGGCTGGGATTTAGCTCAGTGGGTAGAGCGCTGCGCTGCAGTCTCTGAGGTCCCGAGTTCAATTCCCAGAACTGCAAAAATGGGAGAAGGACCTGGCAATCCACTCCCAAGGCAATCCCGAAACAGCCATTGAAAACCCTATGAGGGTCACTGAGTCGGATACCAACTTGACGGCACCTAACAACAACAACAACAACAAATCTTTCCTCATTGATTCATATTCATAGCACTTTCATTAAAATAGTGAAGAACATACTTTGAGATTTTATTTTATTATGAGGATTTTTTACATACTTCTATCAAATAGATCTTTTATATTTTATTTCCTCCAAATCATGAACTCTGTTGGATAAAGAGGATTGTTAATAGGAGAGATTTGAGAGTACGATTCTAAAGAGATGCTTACTTTTCGCTGTAGTTAGAAATCTTGAGAAATTAAGATAGGGGAAGATGATGGGGGGTGCATAAAATGAGACTTTGGCCTTCATTTCTACTTACTAAATGTTTCAGTATTTACTAGTACAGTTCAATAAATTGACTTAAAATCAAGATGGTAATTTGGGGGAAAGACACTGGAACGTATGCTCAATAAAGCTAAAATAACCTCATAAACTTTTCTCCTTCTCAGATTGTTTGACTTCACAGACACAACTCAGGCTTAGTGGCATGTTGGTAAGCATCTATCATTTTTTTGTTGTTGTGGGAGATTTTTAATGTACAACTTAATGGGTTTCATTCTGACATGTATTTCATTGTGACATTTCAATATATGCATTTCATTGTACATTGCTCACATAATTTCCCCCTTATCCTCTCATCCTCTCATGACCCTCCTCCCCATCCCCACCCCACCCCCAATAATCTCCTTTCTACTTGTATGTCTTTTTGTGGAAATATTTATCTATATACGTGCATCCCAATTTTGATTTAAGTCCAAACTTTTTTCTATAGCTATCTATCTTTTTACATTCTCAGCAGTATTACATGAGTGATCTGGTCCGTTTGCATTATTGCCATCCATTGGTATTATCGGTATTATTATTATGATTTCTAGTACTAATAAAGTTGAGCTGTGTATATTGAGGTTGGCTTTTACCCCCTTCCTCCCTTCTCATTGGCCCTCCTCCCCCTCCCGTCTTCTCCCATCATCACTTCCTTTTGCTAGATCCCTCCCTCCTTTCTAGTCCTTAAATTGTCCCTTCTATGCTAAGTTTACATGAGCTTTTCATTATGTTCTAATTTGTGTAGAGGATTTTTTTCCTTCTTTTAAGTTTGATTCAGCTTCCATATATGACTGAGAATATATGATATGATATTTCTCTTTTGGGGCTTGTGTTCGTTCACTTAAGATAATTTTTTCCAGATCCATCCATCCATTTTCCATCCATTATTTCATTTTTTTTAATTGCTGAGTAGTATTCTATTGTGTATATGTACCATAATTTTCTTATCCATTCCTCTGTTGATGGGCACTTTGGTTGATTCCATATCCTTGCTATTGTGAAAAGTACCGCATTGAAAATGCAGATGCAGGTATCTCTGTAGTATGTTGATTTATCTCCCTGTGGGTATATTCCCAATAGTGGTATAACTGGGTCATATGGTAGATCTATTTTATTTTTCTGCGGTACTTCCATATTGATTTCCAAAGTGGTTGAACCAATTTACAACTCCACCAGCAGTGCAGGAGGGTTCCCTTTTCTCTACAACCTCACCAGCATTTGTTGTTACTTGTTTTATTGATCTTGGCAATTCTTGGTGGAGTAAGGTAGAATCTCAGTTATTTTGATTTGCATTTCCCTAATGGCTAGGGATATTGAGCATTTTTTCATGTTTTATGGCCTTATGAGCATCTTCATTGGAGAATTGTCTGTTCAGTTACTTTGCTTGCTTATGTATTGGGTTATTTGTTTTGTTGGGAATTCTTTCTTGAGTTCTTTATAAATTCTGGAAATTAGGCCTCTGTCCAATGTATAGGATGTGAAGATTTTTTCCCATTCAGTAGGGACTTCCTTGACTCTGTTGTTTATTTCCTTTGCTGTACAGAAGCTTTTTAATTTCATGTAATCCCATTTATCTATTCTTGTTGCAATTTCTTGAGCAGTTGGAGTGCTATTAAGAAAATGCTTTTCTGTGCCTATATGTTGGAGTGTATTGCCGGTCTTTTCTTCTAGTAATTTTAAAGTTTCTGGTTTTATGTTGAGGTCTTTTATCCATTTCGAGTTAATTCTTGTGCATATTGAGAGGTGCAGGTCTATTTTCATTTTTCTGCAAACGGATATCCAAGTTTTCCAGCACTATTTATTGAAAAGGCTATCCTTTCTCCAATTTACCTGCTTTGCTCCTTTGTCAAAAATCAGATGGCTATAGATGTGTTGATGTATCTGGGTCCTCCATTCTGTTCCACTGGTCTTCAGGCCTATTTTTGTGCCAGTACCAAACTGTTTTTGCTTCTACAGCCCTGTAGTATAGATTAAAGTCAGGGATTGTGATCCCACCTGCACTAGTTTTGCAGCTTAAGAGTGTTTGGGCCATACATGGTCTTTTGTGTTTCCATATGAATTTTTGGATTATTTTTTCTATTTCTATAAAGTCTGTCATTGGAATTTTAATGGGGATTGCAGTAAATCTATAGATTGCTTTTGGTAGGATAGCCATTTTTAGAATATTGATTCTCCCAATCCAAGAGCAGGGGAGGTCTTTCCACCTGCGATTTCTTTCTTTGATGTTTTGATATTTTCCTTGTAGAGATCTGCAGGGTCTTTCGTTACATTGATTCCGAGGTATTTAATTTTCTGGTGAAAGGGATTTCTATTGTGAAAGAGATTATAGCTGCAAATTCCTTCTCTTCCTGCTCACAATTGATGTAAAGAAAGGCTACTGATTTTTGATTGTTAATTTTGTATCCAGCCACTTTGCTAAAGGAGTTGATTAGGTCTAAAAGTTTTCTAGAAGAGATTTTGGGGTCCTTTAAGTAAAGTATCATGTCATCTGTAAGTAAGGATAATATGACCTCTTCTTTACCTATCTATATCCCTTTGATTTCTTTCTCTAGTCTGATTACCCTGGTTAGGACTTCAATTAATATGTTAAATAGAATAGGAGAGAGTGGACATCCTTGTCTTGTTCCAGATCTTAGAGGAAATGGTTTCAGTTTTTCTCCATTTAATATGATGTTGGCTGCAGGTCTGTCATTGATGGCCTTTATGATGTTAAGGTATTTTCCAATTATGCCTGTCTTCTCCAGGGTTTTTATCATGAGAAGGTGTTTCACTTTGTCAGAGGCCTTTTCAGCATCAATTGAGATTTTTTTTTTAATATTACTATGTAAAAAATCACAACTAGAGACTGACTCAAAATATTTTTCATAATTTCTTGAACACTTAACTCATTTTTTAAGTCTTATTTCCTGATGAATGTTGTGAGTTTCTTTCTAAATAATTAACTGTGGTCTTGCGTTGTCATTCACTTCTCAGTATTCTGCAATTTATTATGAATTCCTTATTTATATGTTATAGTTTTTGTCATTTCTAACCTTTATTTTTTGTTCTTTTATTTTTTAGTTTATTTTGCTCAAATCATTTATGTTTGTGGAAATGTGGCTTGTATAATGTTGATTCTTAAAGTTATTGAAACTCCTTCTGTGGCCTGGGAGTAAGTTTGTCAGTTGTGAAAATTGACAAAATTCAGTGTGAACTCAAAAATAATAATTTTTCCACATATGCTAGATATAATTTTTATATCTATTTGATAAAATTTATTAATCATGTTATTCATATCTGCATCATTTATTTTGGTATTATTTGATCTGTAATTTCTGAGGTAAATATATTAAAACCTTTAACTACAACTGTTCATGTATCTATTTCTCCCTGCATTTCTATTGGTTTTTCCTTCATGTATACAGTCATATGTTGCTTAAGGACAGGAATGGGTCCTGAGAATTACATCATCAGGCAATTTCATTATTATGTGAAGCATCACAGAGTATGTTTGGATGGTATAACTTGCTTTATAACCTAATCTATATGGTATAGTCTATTGTTTCTAGGGCTGGGATTTAGCTCAGTGGGTAGAGCGCTGTGCTGCAGTCTCTGAGGCCCTGAGTTCAATTCCCAGCACTGTAAAAATGGGAGAAGGGCCTGGCAATCCACTCGCGAGGCAATCCCGAAGCACTCAGCCATTGAAAACCCTATGAGGGTCGCTATGAGTCAGATACGACTCGATGGCACCTAACAACAACAACAAACATAGAAAAGGGGCAGCAGTTTAGCTCAGTTGATAGAGTGCTGCCCTGCACTCTCTGACATCCTTGGTTCAATCCTCAGCACCACAAAAAACGGGAAAAGGGCATGGCAGTCCGCTCCCTAAGCAATTCTGAAACAATCAGCCATTGAAAACCCTATGAGGGCCAAGTACAGTGGCGCACACCTGTAATCCCAACGACTTGGGAGGCAAAGGCAGGAGGATCACAAGTTCAAGGCCAGAGGTAGTCTGCATAATTTAGGAAGACCCTGTCTCAAAAAAGTTAAAAGATGGGCTGTGGGTGCCACTCAGTGGTACAGTACCTGCAAAGCATGCAAGTGTGACGCCCTGGGTTCAACCCCCAGTACCGCAAAAAAAAAAAAAAACACCCCTGTGAGGATTCCTATGAGTTAGACCCTGACTCGACAGCACCTAACAACAAACATAAAAAAAGTATAGTAAAAATATGCTATAACAGGTAAAAAATGGTATGCCTGTGTAGAGCATTGATCGTGAGTAGAGCTTGCAGGACTGGAAGTTGCTCTTGGTGAGTCAGTGAGTAGCAAGTGAATGTAAGGGCCTAGGACATTCCTGTACACTACTGTGGACTTTGGAAACATGGTACACTTGGGCTATACTGAGTTCCTAAAGACAAAGTTTATTTCTTCAATAAATTAACCTTACTGTAACATTTTTACTTTATAAACTTTGATTCTTTAACTTTTTGACTCTTCTGTAATAGTACTTAGCTTAAAACACAAGCACATTGTATAACTTTACAGAATGTTTCTTTATATTCTTATTCTATAAGCATTTTTTCTAATTTTTTTTAACTTTTTTGTTTAGAACTAAGACAAACATGCACAGTAACGTTGGTCTGCTCAGGATCAGGGTCATCAATATCACTGTCCTCAGCTTTCATATCTTGTCCCACTAGAAGGTCTGCAGGAGTACTAACATGCATGGAGCTGTCACCGCCCATGAATGCAATACCTGCTTCTGGATCCCTTCTGAAGGGCCTGCCTGAGGCTTTTCTTGAGGAGCTGTCGCTCTTCTCATGGCACTCTTCTCAAAAAATAGATCCATGGTGGTTTGCTTGGTTTGTCTCTCTTTTCATCATAGATTTGCTTAGAAGCAGATAACGCCCCATAAATATCTGTATTAGTGAAAACTGATGTTGGAATCCATGTTTTCAAACATTTTAAGGAGTTCTTTGAGGTCTGCAAGAGGTTTTGCTAAACCTTCTGCAGTCTCCTTCTCTCTTGCTGCTTCAGCTATGCATTCACTAAGCAATCTGAATTTTCCAGCTCTGTTATAATCTTACGGGACCACTGTCATATATGTGGTCCATTGTTGACTAAAACACAGTTAAACAGCATGTGACTGTATTTTGACAGATTGTTGGCAGCATTATGTTCATGATCATTATATCCTGTTGGTAACTATTTACTACTCTTTGTGCATTATGGATTTTTTTAACAGAAATTCTCTTAAAATCACTGACTTAGTGTGCTTTTTTGTTTCATTCCTTTTTCTTTTCTTTTTTCTTTTTTCTTTTTTTTTTTTTTTTTCCAGTACTGGTGGTTGAATTCAGGGCCTTGCGCTTGCATGCTTTGCAAGTGCTGGACCACTGAGCTGCACACCCAGCCCATTTTTTTACTTTTTTGAGACAGGATCTCATTAAATTACATAGACTACCTTTGGTCTGGAACTTGCAATCCTCCTGCCTCCGCCTCCCCAGCCACTGGGATTACAGGTGTGCGCCACTACGCCTGGTTCTCTTCCTTTATTTCACCCTGTGCTTTGGCCAATGATTTTTCAACACTGCGTTTTTAAATCACTTATGGATCATTTTTAAATGATAAAATACCAAAACCAGATTCTCCCCCCACATCAGTTAAAATTATATTATTTGAAGGTAAGGTGTGAATATCAGCATCATTTTTTTTATTTTTTAAATCTTTGGTGACCAGAGCTAATGACCAGTATTCTTCCTTTTTAGGACAGTCCTTGTGCACTTTTAGTTTCAAGGATATAAAAGCCTTGAAAACATTTGGAACATATTCATTTTCTCTTCTTTGGAAACAGTTTCTGCATGATTGGTATTGTTTCTCCTTCAAATGATTGGTGCCAGTGAAATTCATCAAGGAAGTCATCTGTATTAGTTTTGCATGTGACCAAAATACCTGACTGAAACAACTTAAAGGAGGAAGGATTTGTTTTGGCTCATGGTTTGAACAGTTTCAGTCCTTAGTGGTGATGAAAGCTGACTGAGCAGGCAGCAGGAGCATGTGGCAGAGAAGAGCTGTTCACAGCAGAGAATGAGGTTAAAGCCAGGGGCTTGGTTTAACTTTCTAAGGCCCACGCCCAATGACATCCTTCCACCAGCTAGGTCCTTCCCCCTAAGGGTTCTACAGCCTCTCAGAAGAGTGCCACAAGCTGAAGACTATGCATTCAAACATGAGCCTGTGGGGGATATTTCATATTTAAACCATAATGCCATCTATGCCTAGAGTTTTCTTTGTATCTCTATTTAAGGACTTTACTTCTTCCTCTGCTTGATAAATTGGTTTTTCTACAGCTTTGTCCTTTCAACTAACTTTTTAAATGTATTACTGTACAGTTGTACATATCCTCCTAAGGTTTCTGTGCTTTTTGTTATTTGTAGGAATTTTAGTGCTATCTCCTTTAACTTTGTGATAATTGTACCATATCTGGTTTTTTATCAATCTCAAGAGGATTTATCAGTCTTTACAGGTCTATTCTATTTTCCATTTATGTTCTATTTCATTGATTTGTACACTACTTCTCTACTTCAGTTTTCTTAGGGTTTAATTTGCTCTTTTTTCAAATTGTTGAAATGGATGTTTAGGTCATAAACATGTTTTATGACCTAAACATGTTTAGGCTGTCCTTTCCAATGTATTTAGACTATAAACTACTAAGTACAGATTTAGCTATAACCCATATTTTCATATGTAGTATTTTTATTATCAATTCAGAATACTTTCTAAACACTCTTACTTTTTTCTTCATCATAGATTATTTAGGACTGTATTTAATTTTTAAACATAGGATTTTTTTTTAACTTTTTCTGATATTTATGGCTACCTTAATGCCACCCTGGGTAGTGAACATGATTTCATTTTTTTTTTAAGTTGTTGACTCTTGCTTTATCACTCAACATACAATAAATTTTTATAAGTATTTATGTGCATTTGAAAATGTGAATTCTATAGTTCATAGATACATATCTATAAAATCAGTTGGGTCCAGATTGTTAACTGTCATTTAAATCTAGATTTTAAAATTATTGTCTCCTTTTGATCAGTAACTGGGAGAAGTTTCTAAATATATCCCACCATTATTGTAAATATTTCTGCTTCTCTTTAGTTCTGTCTACTTTTTCGTGTATTTTTAGCTGTTATCATTATATGGATGCTAATTTAGATTATTACATTTTCTTTGTAATTTGAGTCTCTAGCCTGATAAAGTAACTATCTCTTACAATGCCTCTTGCCTTCAACTGATAGTAATATGACTATACTAAGTTTTTTTTTCTTTTTAGCAGTGCTAGGGGATGGAACCCAGGGCATTCCACCACTGAACTGCAACCCCCAACCCCTTTTTCAGTTTTTTTATGTAGAGACATAGTCTTGCTAAGTTATGAAGGTTGCCTCTGGCCTTGAACCTTTGATCCTCCTGCTTCAACCTCCCCAATCACTAGGATTGCAGGTATGTGCCACCCAGCCCAGCTCTAACTTTCTTTTTGGTAACATTGGCACAGCATATCTTTTCCATCCTTTTTTTTTAAGACAGGATCTTGCCCAGGCTGGCTTCAAATTTGCAATCCTGCCTCAGTTTCCCAAGTACAGAGATTATAGGCATGCACCACCGTGCCTGGCTTTTTATTTCTATTCTTTACTGTCAGCCTTACTGTATCTTTATATTTAAGGTGTGTTATGTGCAGTCAGTCTGCAGACATAGCACCCTGGCATCTGACCCCATCCAATCTCGGAAGCTAAGCAGGGTCAGCCTGGTTAGTCCTTGGACAGGAGACCACCTGGGAATACCATGTGCTGCAGGCTAGGGAGAAGGACCTGCCAACCCACTCCCAAAACAATCTGCTGTTGAAAACCCTATGAATAGCAGAAAGCACTGACAGTAGTGCAGGGCATGAAACAGTATCGAGGAGTGTTTTGTGCTGTTATACATAGGGTTGCTATGAGTCAGAACCCACTCAGTGGCACCTAATAACAACAACATGTGCAGTTAGCATATACTTAGTTCAGTTAGGTCTTGTATTTTATCTAGTTATCATTCTTTATAGCTTAGTCCATTTGTATTTAATATTATTTCTGCTGTGTTTTATATTTACCATTTCATTAGTTTTCTGTTTGTCTCACCTACTATGATCCTTTTTCTTTCCTTTTTGCTGCCTTTTGTTTTAATCAAGTGGATCCTTAAATTCTGTTTTTCCTATTAGTTCTTTAGTTATTCCTTTTAATGGATTCTCTAGAGATTGCAACATGCCTCCCTGATTTATGCCATTTCCCCAATAAGGCAAGAGCCCTATAACATAATTTCCTTACTAACTCTGAAACTTTGCTGTCATATATTTTAATCCTATATAGGTATTTTTTTCTAGTTATAGCCAACATGCAGTAAATACATCTGAAGTATAATTTTTATGTACATATGCTCCCACATAACACCATCTATATCGGATGTATCTTTTCTGCTTTTAAGATATTTGTCCTTCATTTTCTGAAGTTTTTTTAAGATTTTGATTGGTGTAACTTTATTCTGCTTTGAGGCTTATTGGACCTCTTGAATCTATAGGTTAATATCTTTCAAAGTTGTAGAAATTTCTTGACTATTATTTCAATTTTTATGTCCTGTTCTTTCTCATTTGTCATTCTGGAATCCTAAATTGAATGTATGCTAGTCCTCTGTTTACCAACCTACCCAGTCCAGAAAATTTTTTCAGTAACTCAAGGTTCTGAGAAATATGCTTTTCATATAGGATTTTAGAATTCATTAAAGCAGCTGTACCACCAATGGGTGAAAACTGACAAGGTACTAATTTAAATGTACATTTTAAACTTAGAAAGTCGGATTATCTATACAATACATATTGAAAGGGCAGCCATATTATAAATCTTATCCAAATCGAGTTTATTTTAACCTTAAAGAACAGCGTACTTCCTATAAAAATTATAAATGTAGTTTTTTATAGATTCAGACCAAGAATTATATAAAAGTACATATTTAGTATCAAGAGGCAACTACAGTTTATTGTCTCAAGTTATTGAGTACTATTTTAAAAGTTTTATTTTTACAATAGGAAAGTTGGGTTTTTAGTAAAGTGAAGCTAAACTTTTTCTGCCATTTACAACATAGTATGTTTTATATCTTTCCATTTTAGGATGGTCTTGTTAATGTAGGATGGATGGACTGTGCCACTGAGGAGAACCTTTGTAAAAGTTTGGATATTGCTACAAGTACTACTGCTTATTTTCCTCCTGGAGCCACTTTAAATAACAAAGAGAAAAACAGTATTTTGGTATGAATAACTTTAAGGAAATTTCCTTACATAAAAATGTGCACACACAGACACATTGAAAAGTAATAACATTAAGTAAGCAAGGGAAAGAAATGAATCAGTTTATCTCCTTTGATTGTGGAACATTTCCTTAGCACAAATATTTAATTTTGAGGATTCTTTTTAATACATACTTCAGCTTATAAAGACTGTTATAAAGATCACTTTACACTGACATTTACATTACATTTGAAACTGGCATTTACATTACATTTAAAACATTACATTTTTGGACCCCAAAGGTATGGAATACATTCTTAAGTTAAATGAAAAATGAAATAGCATTTATAGAGTTCTCTTTGGTTTCCATTTAATTGTATACTTTCTAATGTTAAAAATATACAGATCACTGGTAGATTTGACTGCAGCCTGGATATCTAATTTTTTAAAGCTCTCTATAGGGTTCTGATGTAAACTGTGTTTGGAAATCTGATACAGTTTGTTGCCCTGAGTAAATGAGTGAGGAAACTGAGACTAAAGCTAGTTGTTCAGGAGCCAAAGTGAATAATGGTAATTGGCTAGATCCCTCAAAAATCTCAAAATAACATAAAGGACTCTGATAAAGATAAACTTTCTTTAGTTTTATGTAAATTTGTTTTAGATGTTGGTGACACACGCATTTCAGATATTCATGTACAATAGAGAAATATTCAAAGAAATATACAGAATTTCCTAAAACCAAATCACTTAGACAACTACCATCAAATCTTAACAAACACCTTTCTAGATCTCTACTTAAATATAGGTTCAACTACAACTTTTTACCAAGTCTTCAGTTTATATCTGTGACTCAGGGTGTAAAGTGTTTTAAATCATCTAATATTCTAGTATTGAAAATTTTAAAAGAATGTGTAAAGCATTGGCATTTTGTAAAATGTTATCATTAAAGTTAAACTGAACATAAGGTATTTTCATGGTGATTTAGAGGTCACTCCAAGTTTACAGATAGATTACCACAAAATTTTCCTGTTAATAAAACACCTAATGGAATTTCTCTTATATCATTATTTTTTTTAAAGCCAAATTATGCAATATTTTTAATTATTGCCAAAATATATATACTTTTAAAACAGCATTTGGAATAGTTCGGAAAACTGCTTAACTTCTGTGATTGTTTTCTTAAAAGTTCCTCTTTAGAAGCAGAAAAAAAAGACACTAAATATAGTAAATATTTGCTTAAAAAGATTACAATATGATTCTCTTATTCTAGTTTCTTAATTCATTGGATGCTAAAGAAATATATATGGAAATAATACATAATCTTCCAGATTTTGAACTACTTTCGGCAGATACACTAGAGGTAATGATTTTATTAACGGTAATAAATGTTGGTAACATTTCAAGTCTTAAAATTTTAAAGTCAGCATTAGTTTTATCCATCACTAGAGAGAACTGAAAGTAGCAGTTACAAAAGGTTCTATATTAGTCAATTCTGAGATTCTAGATTAAATTCTAATTGCTGAACTTCTGGTGTTGCTAATTCAAAGTGGTTCTGTAGTTTTGGAAAACTTACCAGTACTGAGGATGGGCTTCAGAAGGACTGGAAATGCAAGATTTTTATCACAAAGCAACTTTGAATCTTGAGTTGGAACTTTATGTTCATGCTTAGGAAACCCTTTGTTGTTCACTGAGATTTAAGAATCATGTTTGTGAATAGAATGGTTAGAAATAATACAGTTACTGGTAGAATCAATTATTTTATTTTACTTACTGATCTCAGTGTTTTCTAAGTATGTATTTCTACCTAATCTGTTTTAAACCTGAAAAAAACTGACTTCCTGAACTCCACCCCAGTTTTTTATCTATATATTGTTAAAACTGCATTTTTTCTTCACACAGTCATCATCTTCAAGGTTTTGTAACTCAGTAACTGACCTAAAATATTACATAATTGATTTTTTTTTTCATTTTTTGGATTTTTGAGACAGTCTCGCTTTGTAACCCAGACTCTCCTGGAACTTGCTGTATAGATCTGGCTGGCCTCAAGCTCACATAATTCCTGTGCCTCAGCCTCTTGAGTGCTGGGATTACAGGTTTGCATCACCATGCTTGGCTATATGTAATTGATTTATATGACATTATTCTTAGTAAACTACAAAATATCAATACGAATGGGTTTGAGTTTTAGTTAATAGTGTAGCTAAAACTAACTTCAAGTCAAAAGAATAAAGATTAGAACCTTAGACTTTCCTGTCTCTGACATTTCTTTTTCTTTATCATTTTTAAGGATCGTTTGGCACATCATCGCTGGCTTTTATTTTTTCATTTTGGAAAAAATGAAAATTCAAATGATCCAGAGTTGAAAAAACTGAAAACTCTTCTTAAAAATGATCATATCCAAGTAAGAAAAATGTATTTTCCAGCCTTCTGCTAGTGTGTTTCCTTGTTGGTCAAATACATATACTTAAATTTTAAATAACAAAAATGTTTAGCGATGTTCTAGGTTAAAAAGTCCATAAGTGCTTCTGTTTTGGGGTTAAGTTTTCTTGTTTTCTCTTTCCTTTTTTCTATTAAAATTTGACATGGTATTTGAAAGTGGTAAATTTTCATTTCTTTTGGCATTTGACAAATGTGTATCATACAGTTTTTCTGGAATGTGTACTATAAAGGAAGATCTTCCCCTCATTTAAGTAAAAAATATGTTTTATTTAACCTGCTATATCCAAAATATTATCATTTCATTATGACTTGAAAACATGCTACAAAGTTATAGTAACCAAAATTGCTTCATACTGGCAGAGCTAGGTCTTATTGTATAGCCTAGATTGGCCTAAACCTCCAGGTCTTATGTTGACTAAGCTGGCCTTGACTTCCAAGGCTCAGTGAGCTCAGTCTTCCTGCCTCAGCCTCCTGAGTAGCTGGGCCTATGGGTGTGATCTGCTACACCTTGTATAACTTTGTTCTTTTTGATTAGGATTGTCTTGGCTATTCTGGGTCTTTGGTGGTTCAGTAGGAATTCTAGGATTTTTTTTTTTTCTCTATGAATAATATTGATATTTTGATAGGGATTACATTGAAAAGGTAGATGGCCGTAGCTAGTCTGGACATTTTAGCAGTATTGATTCTTCCATTCTACAAACATGGATATCTTTGTTTTTTTGTGTTCTCTTCCGTTTTTTTTCATCAGTGTTTTATGATTTTCATTGTGGAGATTTTTTACGTACTTGGTTAAATTTATAGATTTTTTTGTAGCTATTATAAATGAGATTGCTTTCTTGATTTCATTTTTCAGTTTCATTATTGTATAAAAATGCTGCTGATTTCTGTATATATTTTGTATCTTGTACCTTTACTAAGGGCTGGGATTTAGCTCAGTTGATAGAGCACTGCTCTGCAGTCTCTGAGGTCCTGGGTTCTATTCCCAGCACCACAAAAATGGGAGAAGGATGTGGAACCCACTCCTGAGGCAATCCCGAAACAATCAGCCATTGAAAATCCTATGAGGGCCATTATGAGTCGGACACAACTCGACAACACCTAACCTTTATTAGATTTATCAATTCTAACAGTTTTTTGGTGGGAGTCTGTAAAGTCATGTCATCTGTGAACAGGGATAATTTAACTTCCTCCTTCCTACTTTGGACACTCTATTACTTTCTCTTGGCTAATTGCTTTTCCCAAGACTTCCAGTATTCTATGGAATAAGACTGGCAAAAGTGGACATCCTTGTCTTTTTCCAGATTTTAGAGGAAACTCTTCAGCATTTTCCCATTCGGTATGATATTGGCTGAGGGTTTGTCATATGTTGTCATATGTCATATGTCTTGTGTTAAGATTCATTTCTTCTGTTCCTAATTTTTTGAGAGTTTTTAATCATGAAGGAATGTTGAGTTTTACAGAATACTTCCACGTCTGTTGAGATGATTCTGTGGTTTTTATCTTTCCTTCTGTTGATGTGATATATTACATTTATTTTTATATATTGCACCATTGGGATGAATCCCATTGGATCGTGGTGCATAATCTTTTTTTTTTTTTTTTTTTTTGGTGGTACTTGGGGTTGAACCCAGGGCCTCATGCCTGCATGCTTTGCAAGTGCTGTACCACTGAGCTGCACCCCCAGCCCAGTTTTTATTTTACTTTTCAAGACAGGGTCTTGCTAAATTATGCAGACTGCCTCTGGTCTCGAATTTGCAATCCTCCCATCTCCGCCTCCCAAACCTCTGGGATTATAGGCGTGCGCCACCACGCCTGGCTTCTTTTTTATATCTTATTGGATTTGATTTGCTAGTATTATGTTGAGAATTTTAGGATCTGTGTTCATCAGGGATATTGCTATGTAGTTTTCTTTTTCCATTGTGTCCTTATCTAGTAGTGTTCATGATAACGCTGGCTTCATGAAATGAGTTTGGCAGAGTTTTCTACTTTTCAGTTGTTTTGAATAGTTTGCAAACAATAGGAAATAGTTCTATAAATATTTTATAGAGTTCAGCTGTGGAGTCATCAGGTCTTGGACTTTTCTCTGATGGGAAATTTTTGATTACTGCATCAATCTTGTAACTTGTTATTGGTCTGCTGAGATTTTCTATTTTTTCTTGGTTCATACTTGGTATGTTGTATGTGTCCAGGAATTTATCCATTTCCTTTAGGTTTTCCCATTTGTTAGCATATAATTGTTCATAGTAGTTTCCTGTGATCCCTTGTAGCATAGGAAATGATGCTAATTGTAATGTCTCCTTTTTCATCTCTAGAGTTTTCTCTGCCCTTTTGTTAGGGTTGCAAAAGGTTTGTCAATTTTATCTTTTCAAAAAGCCAACTTTATATTTTGTTGGTGTTTTATAGTTTTTTAGTCTCAATTTCATTTATTTCTATTCTGATCTTTATAATTTCTTTCCTTCTACTAATTTTGGGTTTGGTTCATTCTTGCTTTCCTAGGTCCTGGAAGAGTATGATTAGGTTATTTTATTTATTTATTTATTTATTTTGGTTGAACATAGGGCCTTGCATATACTTTGCAAGCACTCTACCACTGAGCTGCACCCTCAACCCCTTTTTTTACTTTTCTTTTATCTTGAGACGGGGTCTCATTGAGTTACACAGGCTACCTCTGGTCTTGAACCTGTGATCCTCCTGCCTCTGCCTCCTGAGTCCCTGGGATTATGGGCATGCACTACTGCACCCAGTTTATTTTTTTTATGTATGCATTTCTTGCCATAAACTTCCCTATTATTGCTTTTGCTGTGTCCCATGGGTTTTGATATGTTGTATTTTCATTTTCATTTGTTTCAAGAATTTTTTTTTAAGCTAAATTCTTGCTGTGTTGCTCAGGCTGGCCTTGAACTCATGATCCTCCTGCCTCAGCCTCCTGAGTGCTATACAGGCATGTGCCACTATGCTAGTCTCAAAAAAAATTTTAATTTCTAAAATGACCCGTGTATTTGTATTTTTTCCATTGTTCTTTTTGATTTCTAGTTTTATTTCATCATGGCCAGGGAAGACACATGATATGATTTCAGCTTTTTTTAAAAATTTCCTGAGGCTTGTTTTGTGGCCTGTCATATACGGTCTATCCTGGAGAATGTTCCATGTACTCCTGAGAAGAGCATATATATTGCAGCTGTTCTATGAAATGCTCTGTATATGTTTATTGGGTCCATTTACTCTGTAAAGTTCAACTCTCGTGTGTCTTTGTTGCTTTTCTGTCTCAGTTATCTGTCCATTGATGAAAGTGAAGTATTGTAGTCTATATCTTACTTTATATCTAGTAGTATTTGCTTGCTTGATGTATTTGGGTTATCTGGCCTTAGGCTCACATACATTTATTATTATTATATCGTCTTACTGAATTGATTCATTATATAATGATCTTCTTTACAATTTTTACTTAAAGTCTGTTTTATCTGATATAACTACTACTGCTTACATTTGGTTTCTGATTCCATGGACTTTTTCCAACTTTTTATTTTCAGTCTGTGGGTATCTTTACCTGTGAAATAAGTTTCTTAAAGGCAGCATATAGTTAGGTCTTTTTGTTTTTTTAAAAAAATATATTCATCCAATCTCTATCCTTTTGATTGATGTATTTGATCCATTTACATTAATAATCTTGAGAGTTTTGATAGCTAAAAACGTGTCATTTTCTTATTATTTTATATATTCTTTGTTCTTTCCCACTTCTCTTACTCTCTTTGTAACCAGTTTGGTGGTTTCCTAAAAAGAAAAGGTTTGGCTCGTTTCTCTCTTTTCATCTGTGTTTCTGTTTTACCAGTGAGTTTTATTCTTTTGCATATTTTCACAATGGTGATCATCCTTTCATTTCCAAATATAGAAGTTTTTAAAGTATTTTTTTGTAAGGCCGGTCTAAAGTTGATTAATTCCTTCAGTTTTTGTATGGGAAAAACTTTACATCACCTTAATTTTTTTAAAGATAGCTTTGCTGAATATAATATTCTTGGTTGACAATTATTTTTTCTTTCAGGACTTGAATATATCATACTTTTCTCTTTTGGCCTGTGAGGTTTCTGTTGAGGAATCCACTGGTAGTCTATTGAGAATTCCTTTATATGTGACTTGATGCTTTTCTATTGATGTTTTTGGGATTCTCTGTGTTTGATTTTTGATGTTTTGATTGCAACATGCTTTGGAGAAGGTCTTTTTTGGTGAGCCTACTTGGGGTCCTTTGCAGCTCCTGGATCTGACTATCTATGTGTCTTTCAAGACCTGGGAAGTTTTCAGCAGTTATTTTCTCTTTTATTCCCCTTAAAAATCTCCATAATGCAAACATTTGTTCATGTAATCATATCCCATAAGTCTTATAGGCGTTTTTAATTTTTAATTTTTGTTTGTTTGTGTTTGTCTGGATTATCTCAAAAGACCTATCTCCGAATTCAGAAATTTTTTTTCTGTTTAGTCTATCCTGCTGTTGAAACTTTCAATTTTATTTTTATCTTACCATTTTTTAAATTTTTCTCCAGGACTTATGTTTGATCCTTTATTATTTCTGTCTATTAATTTTCTCATTCAAATCATGAATTGCTTTACTCATTCCATTGAATTGTCTATCTGTATTCTTGTGTATCTCACTGAGTTCCTTTAGGATCAATGTTTTTAATTCTTTTCAGGAACTCAGTAATTTTTCTTTACTTTGGGGTGTTTTGGAGAATTATATTCCTTTCTTACTCCCTTCATTAATGTCTGCACACCTAGTGTAATAGTTGCCTCTTCCATTTTTGAGGAGTAGCTTTTACAGGGAAAGACGATTTTTGTTTAGATGGGACATAGGTGTCAGTTTGGTAGGTACTTTGGCTCTGGTTCTGAGGAAGCACAGAAATGTAACCTCCATGTGATTTCTTTCACTGTAATCAATGTCAGCAGTGTCTGTGAGTGCCTCAGTGGTTTAGATGCAGGTTTTTGTGGAGGTTAGAGGCTTGCAGTGAATGGGGGCTTACCAAAGAACATGATCATAGGCCCAGTGAAGTCAAGCATCAGGAGCAATGTAGTCTCTAGCAATGGCAGCTACAATGCTGAGGGCACAAACTATGGAAGGGCATATCTTCAGACCCTACAAGGCAAATGCCAGTAACACTGGGGCTTCTGACAGCAGCATCTACAACGAAGTGTCCACTTAGTGGCTTAGGGGGCAGGATGTGTTCTGGGAGTGGCTCTCTTCTTAAGATAGTATTAGGTAGTAGCAGCTTGGGCTCTGCAGGTTGGTGGGGGAGTCTGATATGAGTTTCTTCTCTGGAGCAAGGTAGTTACATGGACCCCAGACAGCTCCCCAGACTGAGTTTTAAGCCTGTGAGAATTGTGAGACTCTCCCATGGTTAGGACTACCAGTACACAGTATTTTGGGGAGTCACTGCTGCTTTTCCATTTACCTTTTCCTTTTGATGTGGAGTCCTCCCCCTACCCAGGGAATCAGGGTCAGAATTGCAGTACACTTGCTTCCTCTCTGCTGCCATCTTTCCCATTAAGAGTTCCTTCTCTCCCTTGGTGAGTTCCATTGCCCTTCCTCAGTCACTCTACCCAAAATGCAGTCTTTCTTTTGTTGCCCTGATTCTTCTCTGTAGCAGAGACAAGCACAGGACGCCTATATTCAGCCATCTTAGATCCTCCTGCTCTATTTGTCTCTTCACACTATACAGTGAAAATCAGTAGATTGATATTATAAGACAGCTACCTGAGGTGATCTCAGCACTGTGTGCTGCAGAGTTTTCTGGTCCTGAGCTTCTACTCTGGTATAATTTTTTTTTAATCTACTGATCTCTTCAGTTTGGGGGATACTAATATGCCCTGTGACCCCAGTTGTTTGATGAACTAAAGAGTTGTTGAACTTTAGTATGGTCAGCTTTTTCTTATATAGGTGACACAAGCTTCCAAGCTCCACATGCCTTATGTGTCACATTGCTCTTACCTTTTTAAAATTCATAAGTAATTTTTGTTCATTGTTTAAAAATTAGGTAATTTAGATAATATGTGCTTATTTATGTGTCATAGTTATCTAAAAACTCACATATACTCTCAGTACCTATGGATAATCACACTAAAAATCTACCATATAACCTTTTAAACATTTCAAGTGTCTTTATGTATATATAGGCAAATGTATCTGTGTGCACATGCACATAGTATAATTGTTGTTGTTGTTTGGTGCCATCGAGTCAGTATCCGACTCATAGCAACCTTCATAGGGTTTTCAATGGCTGACTGTTTCGGGATTGCCTTGGGAGTGGATTGCCAGGTCCTTCTCCCATTTTTGCGGTGCTGGGAATTGAACTCAGGACCTCAGAGACTGCAGCACAGTGCTCTACCAACTGAGCTAAATCCCAGCCCACATAGTATAATGGTCACTATAATATATACACATATAAATTTATATATGTGCTCTCCCCCTCCCCCCATGCTTTTTTTGTTTTTGAGACAGGATCTTGCTATGTAGCCCAAGCTGGCATAGAACTCGGGATCCTCCTCCCTCAGCCTCCCAAGTGCTGGGATTGCAGATGTGTATCACCATGCCTGCCTTAATATATATGCTTTTTAACAAGAATGGATTTATTATATTACTGTTTTGTAAACTTTTCCGTCCAACACACTCACATACATACACATACACATCTTCATCATTCCTTAAAGGCTAATAGTTTTTTACTGTATGGTTTACCATACTTGTTTAACAAACTTCTTACTGACTTTTTGTTTCCATCTTTTATATCAAACAGTACAGATATTGTCCAGCTATTTCCTTATTAGGAAGAATTTTTGACTCAAGGTTTTATTCATTATATATAATGTTTTTTGGCATAAGGATTGAACCCAAGGTCTCACACATGCTCTTCAAGTGTATTATCACTGAGCGGTACCCCCAACCCCTTTTTTTTACTTGGAACAGGGTCTTGCTAAGTTATACCAAGCTTCCTCTGGCCTTGGACTTAAGATCTTCCTGCTTCTGCCTCCCAAGTCACTGGGATTACAGGTATGCACCACCTTTCCTGGCAAAGTTATATATTTTCTTAAAGTGTTTTATCTTCCTTACTGGAATCCTGTAGAAAGTTTATATCAATTTATAATCTCACCAATAGCTTCTGAGTATTTCTTCACATTTAGTAAGGCAACTATGTAACATTCTTTATGATCTTCCCAATTCTGAAAAGCCAAAAGTAAAATATTAATAATTTATACTTTCATTTATTTCTAGTACAGTTGGAAGAAAAAAGATTTTTAATGATTATTAACTAACAGATCATAATTATTTATTTTCTCTCTATATATGTGGTGCATTTTTTCTGATCAGATATTTTCCATCTTTTTATTTCTTAAATGGATGCTCTGTCATAAATGCTACAGTTTTTTTTTATTTATCATTTATATATTTTACTTACACATTTTTCAACTTTTTTCTGTATTATTTCTGCTTAAGGGTCTCACTTATAAAATTACCTTTCCTGTATCCCAAGATTAGTTAAACATCCCCTACATTTTTTCAAGAATGTTTCTTAAAGAACTTCACATTTTCTTAGAAACTTCCTGTCAGGTTTTTAAACTCTCCAGGATGACATTCTTTAATTGGGTTTCAGTATTAAATGTAAATAAACTGTTCTTTTCTCTTATCTTTATATCCCATTAACTTCTGTTGACAAACTATCTTTAAAGCTACATCACTTGAGGGTGTCTTTATGAATATTTACAAACTGAATGCATCAGATTTTGTTTTCAAACTCAACCTTCTTTTACTTTCCAGGTTGGAAGGTTTGACTGCTCCTCTGCACCAGGCATCTGTAGTAATCTCTATGTTTTCCAGCCATGTCTAGCAGTATTTAAAGGACAAGGAACCAAAGAATATGAAATTCATCATGGTGAGAATGGGAAAAATGATTAAAAATTCATCTTCATTTTCAAGTAGAAATTTTCTAATTGTGCTTTTCCCTTGTGTGGACATGCTTATCATAAATAACTTTTGCTCTTAGTAAACATGGGGAAAGACATTTTGAATTCCAGGTAGTCATTTTATTCTTCTTATTCTTTAGTATGTTTTCTCTGTTTAATATTTTGTGGTGACATGCCCTAGCAGTAAGGGATTTTCTCCTTGGCAAAAGTAAGCAGCACCTGCGGTTTCCATTCCAGTCGCCATGAGTAGCATCCCAGCCATTACAGCAATTTCTAGACATTGTGTTGGAATTTTCTTCTAATACACTATCATCAGACTGCTCCATTAACTGCTCTGTTATACTCTTGCATTTATAATTACATCTTTTCCTTTTAACTTATTTGGGAGTTTTACATTTATGTACAGTCCCATGTCCTAGAGTTTGAAAGACAGAGTCCTTGTCCTAGGAGAAGGCAAATGTTGCAAAAGAGACATACAAACTACCAACTATAGTACAATTAAGTGACTAGCAGATATTGATGAAATGCTCTTTAGGTAACAAGCACTGCTTTAAGTGTTAGGCTACAAAGTTGTGAGACATTAACTCTAAAGAAACTTAAAATACAGTTTAGTAGGGACAGGAAGAGGGAGGAAACATGAAAAATACATTAATGACCATTATGCATAAATGACAGCAAGGTCAAATAGAGTTCTGCATAGCATAGGTCAGGAGGTAATATTTGAATTACTTGAAAATGCTCAGTGTTCTAAACCAAATGTAGAACTAAAAGAAACAAGGCCCTCTTGGCTAAAAGAACTATGCAAGCAGAGGTTTGCCAAAATAACCCTAACAATATCTCCCCTTGACTCAGTACTTTGCACTTATAACCCATTTTACATATGGACTTATATAAATGGTCTTTTGTCGTCTTTACAACAAACAGTGAAACAGAAAACCAAGAAAAAGTTTAGGCAACTTTCCCTGTGACCCACAGCTAAAGGTGGATTTTGAATACAAATGGTTATGACTCCAAAACCTAAGCTTATATCTGCTAACCAATGTCAGATCCTAAAATTACTAGAAATAACAGTTTTAATAATGGAATTGTATTCATCTTTGAACTGTTTCTCAGGAACACACTCCCCCAACCCCACAGACTTCTTGCGTTGTTTAAAGTGCATCACCTCCTTCATCTGTTGTAATATCCTCTTCCTGTAAGACGGCGAATCCCCTACTCTTTCCTCCTTCCAATTGGTTCCTTGTCTTGTCTACAGAGTTAGCACCCAGAAAACCATTTTCATGTCATTTTTTCCCTTTGGTACTTTAGATTCTTTAGATTTTGGAACTTTAGATTCTTTAGTATAACAGCAGTGACTTTTTCTGTTTTGTTCCCTGCTTTGTCTCCATCACTCAGAATGGTACCTGGCATAGACTACTTGTTGATAGGTGCCATTGAGTCCAGTCCAGTTCCAACTCATAGCAACCCTATGTACAACAGCACAAAACACTACCCAACACTGTGACATGCACACAGTCTTTTTATGTTTCAGCCCATTGTTGCAGTCACTATGTTTCTTCTGATTTTGAATTATGCCACATCAGCAAATGGAGGTCCCAGGGGCTTTACATCATTCTCCTCATTAAGATCAACTCTACTTTGAGGAGGCAACTCTTCCCCAGTTATCTTTTGAATGCTTTCCTGTCTGGGGGATTCATTTTCTGGCACCGTATTTGACAATGCTTCTCTGCTATTTGTAGGGTTTTCAATGGCTAATTGTTTCAGGAGTGCTACTGTATCCTTCTTCCTAGTTTGTCTTTGTCTGGAGGCTGAGCTGAAACCTATCCACTATGGGAGACCCTGCTGGTATCTGAAATAACAGTGGCATAGCTTCTATTGTCATAGCAACACCTAAGCCCCCACAACTGGACAAGCTGACAGATATGTGGGGTTGGCACATAGTAGGAACTCAGTAAATAGTTGTTTACTGAATGAGGTACTTTCATGATCTGAGCCAGTTTTTCCAGCCTCATCTCCCACCTCTGCCCCTCCAAATAATCTTAACTCCAGCTACTTTTGGATTCTTGAAAATGCCATGGTCTTTCATTCCTTTATACCCTTACACATGATTTTTCCTGCTGCATTGTAATCATTCCTTCCTGTTCCTCAAAATATTTAGCAAACTCCAAATCACTCTTCAAAACTTGAAGCTGTTTTTCCCTGGAAATTACACTGAATCCCCAAGCAGTTCTTTTTTTGTGCAGTTACTGACTTTATTATATATCTTGAACCATTTGTTTGAATTTAGGTAGGTATTGAGCATCTTTTTGTCCCAAGTGCAATATGGAAAATAGGGAAAAATGTGAACTATACTTAATCTTTGCCTTAAAGAACATTACAGTCTAGAAGAAATAAGTGGAAAAACTTTTTTAAATATCTGAAGTAGAAAATATTAGTAATCTGTTGAGTAGCAAACTACCTCAAACTTAGCTGCTTAAAATATATTTACTCACAGTTTTTGGTGGTCAGGAATCTGAGAACACCTTAGCTGGGTAGCTCTGCACTCAAACTTTCTCATGATGTTGTAGTCCAGGTTTGAGGACTGGTCATCTAAAGGCTAGATTGTAGCTACTGGAACTGGATTCAAGCTGTCTTGAGATAATCAGGAAACTTCATATGGCCAGAGACCTACATTCCTCACCATCTAAGCTTCTCTGTAGGGCTGCTCACAATGTGGTGGCTGACTTCTCTCAGAATGAGTAATCTGAGAAAGTCCAAGACGGAAGCAATAGTATCTTTTATAACTTGTTCTCACACAAGATCAACCATCACATCCCCATGTTCTATTGGTCGCATAATACACCAACCCTGGCGTAACACAATGGTGTGAGTACACGAGGCTAGGGTCATTGGAGCTGTCTTGGAAACTGGCTGCCACAATCAATAAGTATAGATTGTATTTTGAAAGAAACTTAGGAGGAACAGTCTTCTAAGATTAGTGAAAGCCCTGAAGAAATCAGTCTCTGTGTTAGATCTAAAGTGTAAGGAATGGCTACCCAAAGGAAGAGTTGATAAACACATTCCAGACATAAGAACCAGCAGATGTATTCATGGGTTCTGAGAGGAGAGATCCTCCCTGACCTCAAACAAGAATTTTAGGGTAGCTAGAAAGATCAGTGTTGGGAGAGGAATAAGACTTGAGGATGTGGAGAGCGGCAAGAACCCAAATTATGTACCAAATTTAACAATAAAAGAATTTGGACTTTATCCTGAGGGCAAAGCAGAGAGATGATTTAATTAGAGTGGATGGGAACAAGATTGGAAGAAGGGAGAACAGACAGAAGCCTAATACAGTCACTTATGTGAGAAGATGTCTGCCTTAACAAAATGATGGTAATGAAGAGAGTGCTAATGACAAGGAGACAGATTTGGGAAGAGTCAAGGATAACCATCACATTTCTGACTTGATAAAATGGCAGTTGATTAATCGTATCATTCATTTAGGAGGAGAATACTGGGTAAGGAGTTGATAAGAACTAAGTACATCCAGTTCACAGTTGAATATAGGCCTGGGCTTCAGGAGAACCACTTGGGCGGAAAAATGTACATTTTAAAGTATCATATAATAGTAATTAAAGACTTGAGTGAGGATGAGTTGGCTAAGAGTGAATAGACAGAAAAAAATGGAGACTCAGAATCAGCGAGCAAGATCACCTTTAAGGAATGGACAAAGATAGAGAAATTTGTGAAACAATTCAAGAAACAGCAGCTAAAGGATAAGAAAAAAAGCAGAATGTTGTGTTAGCACTCCACAGTAGTTCTAACAATGTCTTCCTTCGCTTGGCTATGAGCTTCTTAAGGAGACAAGCTATCTCTTCTTTTTTTGGTGGTGGTTGTTTGCCTTAACACCATTTCAAATAGGGATCTGAACAGGGGATAGTGATGCATGCCTGCAATACCAGCACTCCAGAGGCTGACAAGTTGATTGTGAATTTGAGGCCTACCTGGGCTACATAGCAAGATCCTGTCTCAAAAACCAAAGTAATAATATTAGTAAAGTTTTTTTAATTAAAAAAAAATAGAGTATGACATATAATAGATGCTCACCTTAATTTTGACTATTGAGTGAATAAGTCCTAGGGCATATGAGAAAGAACTATTCTCTGGTTGAGAAAGATCTTATTTGCCAAGCCAAAGAATATATTCTTTATGCAATGGCAAATCATTGGAGGCATTTAAGGAAGGAGACAATACGATCAGGTTAACTAGGTGCAGTGGTGCATGCTTGTATTCCCAGTCACTGAGGAGGCAGACACAGGAGGATTGTGAGTTTATGGCCAGAGGCAGTCTGTGTAAGTTAGCAAAACCCTTACTCAAAATAAAAAATGGGCTAGGGGGTGCAGCTCAGTGGTAGAGCACTTGAAAAGTATGAGTGAGGCTCTGGGTTCACCCCGAAGTACCACACACACACAAAAAAATGAAAATATGATCAGATTGTTTTTAGGTTGACTGATAGATTAGTTAAGGGGGACTTAGGATACAAATACCAATGTGGTTTTTTTCATTAGGCCAGACTGAATTCAGGCAGTAGCAGTGGGTTTGGAGATATGGCAAGAGATAGAATGGATGGAGTTATGATATAAGGGCAGAGAAGCAAGGAAAAGATCACTCTGAGGAATCTTGTTTAGGTGCTTAGTTGATGATTATGCCATTGCTAATACAGAGAATGAAAAAAGGAGTCAGTTTGAGGGGAAATAATTCAGCTTCAATTCGGCTATATTGTGTTTGAAGTGTTTATATGATACTCACTGGACAACAGATAATACAGGCTTTGAATTCATAAAAGAAGTGGAATTCTAAGTGGAAGGAGTTAGGCCATTATTAACAACATGTAGGAGCATTTTGTAGAGGTCTTGACATTTAACTAGTCCAAGAAACGGAAGTGTGTGCAAAGAAAGAGTAGTCCTGGTAGAGCAAACCCATGCATTAGCATACAGAACACTAAAACCTCACCAAAATCAATCTGTTCATAAGTTCGTCTTCCTTTAATATTTTGAGTATAAAAACAGTATGGATATAAAAAACAGGATGCAAATTTTAATTCTTCTCTTAATTTCAAAGGAAAGAAGATTCTATATGATATACTTGCCTTTGCCAAAGAAAGTGTCAGTTCTCACGTTACCACACTTGGACCTCAAAATTTTCCTTCAAGTGACAAAGAACCATGGCTTGTTGACTTTTTTGCCCCTGTAAGTTATTTTTATGTGTTAGTTTTTATTATTAACATGTTTTCTCTTGTGATGGCAGAAAGACATTTTCTAGATGACCTTTAACTATCAGTAGCAGAATTCAGTCATTCAGTTTTGGCCACTGATGAATATTGCATCTAAATGAGCTCTGATGTAATGACTTCTCCAAGGAATAAATATATACTCAAAAGATATACCACTAAGTATAGCTTATCTTATTTACCATGGTACAAAGATGATGGGATGTTTGTTTTATTTGGCTTGGTGCTTATCAATACTTTTTTTTCCTAGTGGTGTCCACCATGTCGAGCTTTACTGCCAGAGTTACGAAGAGCATCAACACTGCTTTACGGTCAACTGAAATTTGGTACGCTAGATTGTACAGTTCATGAAGGACTCTGTAACATGGTAAGGCAAAGTACAAAAAATTTATTATAATTAATATTTTGTTAAAATAGAGACCTTTTGGTGGTCTAATATTAAAAAAAGTAGTTACTTTTTCAAGTGTTCATTTTGTTTAGGATAGGAATAAAATTTTAAAATGTCAAAAGTTAGGTTATGATCAGGTTAAATCATGAATAGATAATATGTGTGGTTGAATGTAGATACGGTCTTATCAAACTCAGGTGCATATTTAGTTGACTCTATAGAATGCTTATAAAGATCTACCTAATTGGAAAATCATTTTTTTAAATTTTACCTTTCTGGAAGTGTAATTTTTATACTTTAACTTTCCTCATACTTGTCTGCTAAGTGTAATTAATAGAAGAAGAGTAAAACAATAAGCAGGATCTGGAGGTTAGCTTAGTTGGTAGTGTGGAGGCCCTGGGTTCAATCCCCAGCACCACAAAAACAAGAAGAATATAGCAATCTACTCCTGAAACAAACCCGAAAACAGTCACCCACTGAAAACCATATGAGAGTCCATATGAGCTAGACCCAAATTGAGGGCACCTGATAACAACAATACAGTGAATAAGCTTTTGAAACCTTTGTCTACATGAATTATTTTCTTAGGTCAATAAATATTCACTCCTCGGTTCCAGCAAAGACTATTAGTTTTATACCTCCTGATCAAAGTACATAATGCCATCTATAAAAGATTCTTGACAAAAAAAAAAAATCCTAAAGCACATCAGACCTCAGATCTATTTCTATATAAGAAATAGAATGACAGAGATACAAGTTAAGTGACACCATGGCTGATTGTTGTGTTGTTGTTGTTAGGTGCCATCGAGTCAAGTCCAACTCATAGCGACCCTCATAGGGTTTTCAATGGCTGACTATTTCGGGATTACCTTGGGAGTGGATTGCCAGGTCCTTCTCCCATTTTTGCGGTTCTGGGAATTGAACTCGGGACCTCAGAGACTGCAGGGCAGCACTCTACCAACTGAGCTAAATCCCAGCCCACCATGCCTAATACAACTACAAATTCAGCATGTGGGAAACCTCTTGGGACAGTTTGTACAGCAAATACATTGAAAGTTGTCAGAGATGAAAAACAAAGGTAGAATATATTTTAGTCAAATGCAGTGATTAAGCCTTGTTTAGATGCAGTTCAAACAAACTGCAAAAATATAAATAAAGGTAATTGGAGAAATTTGAATAGTAAAAGGATATCTGATGATTTCAAAGAGTTGTTCATTTTCAGATCTGAAAATGGTACAATGGTTATCTTGAGTCAGGAATAAAATGGGGGGTATAGATGAAATAAGAGCAGCCATGAGTGGGTGATTATAGCTACATAGGTACATGAAAGTATATTTACTTTCTATTTTTGTAAATATTTTGTCTCATAAAAACTAACATTTAAAGATGGGAGAGGGAAGAAAGTGAAATAAAAAGCCTGTATTTTTAATACCTCATAGAAGGTGGAAGTTTTTGTGGTCTCTGTGGGGGAAATAATTTTTTGCTCTACAACCACAAAAGCATAAATTGATAATGAATTTGACTACATTAAATGTTCAAACTACTACCAAAGAGACAAAATAGTGCTAAAAACAAACTTGAAAACTTAAGAGAAAAAATAAGAAAGGTTATAGACGTTTTGCAGAATAAGAAATCCAACAAACATGAAAAATGCTTGTCTTCTTTAGTCATCAAGAAAATAAAAATTACATCAAATGTCAGATACTCTCCTTATCAGTCAAATTAACAAAAACTTAGAATCTGACAACAGCAAGAAAATAATTAGTCACACAATGGAATACCAGAGTATTTAAAAAAAGATGCTTGACTAGGGATGTATCTCATGGTAGAGCACTTGATTCACATGCTCATGGCCCTGGGTAAATCTCAAAAATACAATGTAGCCATACATTATGGCACATGGCTGTAATTCCAGGGACTCAGGTGGCTGAGGCAGGAGGATCATGAGTTTGATGCCAGAGGCAGCCGGCACAACTTAGCAAGAGACAGTATCAAAACTAAAAGATAAATAAAAGGGGCTGAGGGGTGTAGCTCAGTGGTAGAACACTTGACTAGCATGTGGAAAGCCCTGGCTTCAATCTCCAAAACCAGAAAAATAATAGTGTACAATGAGAAAAAAGGAAGTTACAAAATAAAAGTTTGTAGATGTTCAAACATTAGAATATACTGCTTAAGGATACATATGCATGTGGCAAAAATATAAAAATGTCAATGGATTGAGTACCCACTAGTTCCAGGATATTTGTGTGCTCTTGTGTGGGGAAAGAAAGAAAATGCAACCAATGGAAAGAGTTTCAACAATCTGACAGTATGGCCAGTAGTTAGTTTTTTTAAATATAGGGGAGGAATATAAAGATACTTGTTTCTCTTATGTTCACTATATTTGAAATTTTATTAAAGTTTTTTTTTAAAGGAAATAAAGAGGACCTTTCTTGTGTCTTGCATGTGACTTAGAAAGTAAATGTCAACCAAAGATGTAAAATTGTGATAAATGATAATTATCTTTTTTAAATTCCTTTAGTTTTTCTACTCCTTATCTCAAGTCATTAAACATCATATAATTGAGTAAAGGGTAAGGGCTTAAAGTATTAGACTCACCTGAAATAGAAGCCAGGATTCACTACTCACTGTCAACAATTGGTTTACCTTGACCAAGTCACTTGGCCTCTCAATAACTCAGTTTCCTGATCTACAAAGTAGGTGTTATAACTTTAATTACTGAATAGAATTGCTGTGAGGAATAAATGAGAAACTGAGTCTATAGTGCTCAACACATAATAAGCACTTAAGCCGTAGCTATAATTGTTTTGTTACTCAATGAATTGTTTGAGTTCGAACATGTTTTCAAACCTTTGATAAATGTTACTGTTTTTCTAAAGTTATTTATGAATCTTAGTCAAAGATTACAATTTGATAATGCGCTTTTATCATTTTTTTTAGCATAGTTCAGCCACAGCAAATTCATAGACAGGGATCTCTTTTTAACATTTTAATAAAGATAAAAACTTTTAAGAGAGATGCTTCCTGGGCTGGTGCCCATACGAATTCTGAGGGAAATTTAAGCATTTTATACCATACAGTCTATCTTGAATAAAGAATAAAAAGTGACATTCCTAGGTCATGATTCATAATTATTTAACCTAAAGTATAGTTGTATACACTAATTCTTTTTCATTCTTGCTATTTTATTTTCTTAATCATCTTCAAATTCTAGAAAAATTATATTATTTAGTAGTGTTTCAAAAAGGGACTGAAGCTAGAGATACAGGCTACTTTTCATAGCCTCTTCCCACCTTGATTCAGAAGAGTAAAAAAAGACCAGACACGTAATTACCCATGCTCACATCTCATGTTTTGATGCCTTTGGTTTTTATGACTAATGGAGTGCTTTAAAAAGGAGGATCAGGTATTCATTAATACAAACTTGAGTGCATTTCCTTTGCTAAATTTGGCAAAGTTAAAATCTTTTCAGTGACCAGAAATTTAGCAGTGAATTTTAAAATCTTGTTACTTAAGCTGGTTATAAAGTTGAAATAAATAGGTAGAATATATAACTTCTTTAATTTGTTTTCTTCCTAACAGTATAATATCCAAGCTTATCCAACAACAGTGGTATTCAACCAGTCCAGTATTCATGAGTATGAAGGACATCATTCTGCTGAACAGATCTTAGAGTTCATAGAGGTATTTTTAATTGCAGCCTGTGAATAGAGATGTATACTTTGAATGAATGGTTAATAATGGAACCTACTCTTTTCATACCAAAACGTTTTCTGACAAGGAATTTTTTGATTTAAGTCTTTGTTTTTTTACCTAGTAGTGTGCCTTGTACAAAATGGACACAACTATTTATTGAATGTGTGAAATTATACTGTCACATAGAGCCTTGTCATCTCCTTGCCCTGTTTTCTCAGAAAACAGAATTGCTCTGCATCTATAGCATCAAGCCTGGGCAGCTTATGCCAAGCCTGCTGCATTATTAGCACAGAGGCACCTTGCATCTGTAACATTTCTTTTGTTCTCATTAATAGTCTTAACTAAAAAAACTGTTGTTTCGTCAGTGTTAGGTACCGTCAAGTTGGGTCTAACTCATAGCAACCCAATGTGCAACAGAACAAAACACTTCCTGGCACTATGCCATGCAAATGATCTTTTTTTATGTTTAAACCCATTGCTGCAACCACTGTGTCAGTCCATCTAGTTGAGAGTCTTTCTTTTAGGGGCCTGCTAAAAAACAAAATTTAGCTTATTATTGTTCATTTAATGGCATGGCCATCCTATTCTGTCCTACTCTTCTCCGAAGTAATTTTTTGTATTGTGTTGGTTTTTCCCCAGTGAAGCTAACCTCTTTGTTGGTGTTACCTGATTATTATAGCCTGAGGCTTTGTTAAAAAAAGCATTTGGAATATGTGATCTCTACAGAAGTTATGTAATATTTCCAGTCAAAATACCAAAAAATATAGTAGACTTTCAATTAATAATTAAAGGGCCATCTCCAAATCAGTCATTATTGGAAGAACCAATAATTGGTTCAGCTCTTGGAACTCTATTGTATTTTCGACTCAATCTTAAATAAAGTTGCCTCTTTTCCCAGCCAACAGTGGTTTTTATGATACAGGTAAGGGGGGGTACTATAATTTAAGAAATCCAAACTTAAAAACTAATTTAGTGTCATATTTTTAATAATTCACTATAGATTTCCCTTAAAATACTTAAGCATCTTTTGGTTCCTCTAAATCAGAAACTTTCTAAAATGATATAAACCAGCAACTTGCCAAGAATATGTGAACAATTCTTTGTAGATTTATTATAGTAGTTTATGTTTTCTTTAGGATCTTAGAAACCCTTCGGTGGTTTCTCTAACACCCACCACTTTCAACGAACTAGTTAAGCAAAGAAAGCATGATGAAGTTTGGATGGTTGATTTCTATTCTCCATGGTGTCATCCGTGTCAAGTCTTAATGCCAGAATGGAAAAGGATGGCCCGGGTATAGTAAAATAATTTATTTTAAATATTGCTACTTACTAAGAATATTTATGAACAGAGTTATTTTGAAAGTGAGATGAATGAACACACATACTATTACTTAATGACAATCCTGGTCTTACCATTAAGATTCCATCTCTGTTAGGTGAACTGTAGGGAACCATCTACCCTTTTTGGGGTGGCATCTCATGTGCTTTTGACCAAAGTGTTGCCAGCATCAACCCAAAGATCCCTTTATTTTCTATTTAAATTTTTTTTATCACTTTATTTTTAGAGGTGACAGATAATGCTTTTTCAAAATATTGTTGGGCTGTGCAAAATAGCCTTGTGCAGTAAAACATGTTTAGCAATTTCCTCGAAATAGACATGATGTAAATTATGAAGGATTGGAAACAAATGATTTAAATACAAGAATGGAAAATGCAATTGGTATTTCCTATTTACTTCTAAGATAAAACAAAAGTTAAAGTGATTTCTTGGTATCTTAACATTTAATATTATACATTTTCATGGTCTTTTCAGTAACATGTTTGGTTCTTTGAGACAAAGTCTCACTGTGGAGCCCAAGCTAACCTCAAACTTGTGATCCTTCTGCTTCTGCCTCCCAAGAAGAGGGATTATAGGTGTGCACTGCCATGCCCAGCAATAACATTTTTTAATTTGGTTATAAGTCAAAGGATACCTGCAAGGCTTGTTTCTGTTAGAAAATGATTTTTTGAAATGTCATTGCAAAGAGCTTCATTAGTATTTGATTTCATTAATTTGAGTCTTAGAAATACACATAATAAATGTATGAAACAAGTTATTTAATCTACAATAAGTATAGAAAGTTATTAAAAACTAGATTTCAAATTCATAACGCAAAAGGTCTGTTAAGCCCTTATCCATTGTTATTTGGTGACAACCATTGATAAATAATATAACCATTGTACAATGCATTTTTCTGTAACATATATAAAAATTAGAGAAATTTTTCTTTTAATCATTCATTTATGTATTGCCTTTTTTTCTCTTATAGACATTAACTGGACTGATCAGTGTGGGCAGTGTGGACTGCCAACAGTATCATTCTTTCTGTGCCCAAGAAAATGTTCAAAGATACCCTGAGATAAGATTTTTTCCCCAAAAGTCAAATAATGCTTATCAGTATCAGTAAGTATTCTCTCAAACTTCAAGACATTTATTATAATCATTGTCAATTATACTGTTAACATTTAAGTTGGCCCAACAAATATTGGGAGTTCAGCGTGTTTAAAATAGTGTGTTAATGAGCACTTCAGAAGATGAAGAGAGAATCCAACATTAGGACTATTCAAGATATTTAGGAGTCAAGACGATGAGAGGGGGAGAGCTGATGTCTGTGAAATCCCTATGTGGTTTCAGGTACTGTACTATCCTTGTTACTCATGTTACTTCCACTAGTTCTCACATACACTCCATAAGAGGGAGTTACTATCCTTCCTACTATTTCAGAGAGGAAAACTGTGATGCTCAGCATTATAGAAAACTTGCCCAAGTCATATACCTGCTGAGGTTTAAAGCAGGGATTTGAATTTAGGACTCCACCAGCGTCCTTGCCATTTCCATACCACCAGATAGTATTTCAAGTAAAAACATAAAATATTAGGTAGAATATGCTGAATATTACTAAAGAAGTCAAAATGGCCCATGAATTTCAAAAGAGGATTACTGTAAAAAAAGGATAACTGTGCAAAAGTCATGAACAGTGCATTTTTGAGGTCGCTTTTGATGTATTTTTACAAAATGGGTAGGAGTTAGGCAGTAATAACTTGAATAAAAGTTCAGAAACTCAAGTCTTGGACATTTTGAGCTTTGATGTCCCCGTAAGTCTACAGATGTCAAGATGGACATTTCTAGTTTGTCTGGAGCAAAAAAGATATCAAGACTAGATCTGAAGATGCAGCTTAGTGGTAGCATGCATGAGGTCCTAGATTCAATCCCCAGCACTGCCCAGAAGGGTCAAAGACACAAAGACTGGAGAAACATGTTTGGAAAGCCATGGAACCAGTTTTTGTAGCTAGATAATATCTAAGAGACTGACTGTAGATGAAGTCAGTCAAGTAAACTTATTTTTTAAATTGCTGCGATAAAACTGTTTTCTGAACACTTCCCACAATAGGAAATACAATTTACAACTTACTTTTTTTTTCTTCTTTCAGTAGTTACAATGGTTGGAATAGGGATGCTTATTCCCTAAGAATCTGGGGTCTAGGGTGAGTAAAATACTTATTGCATAAAAGATTCAAAGCTATTTACCTTCCTCTTATTTCTATAGTTAAATTTTCTGTAGATAATGGTTCTAACATTTTAAATTACTTAGTAAAAGATTATACTTAACCAAAATAGAGCTGAGCTTTATTACATTGCTATTCTTTGGAATCATTTTTAACTTAAAAAGTCTTGCAATATTATTACATTCTAGATGTTTGATTTGGTAATGAAAAATTATTTTGGTTCTTTGCCACAGATTTTTACCTCAAGCATCCGTAGATTTAACACCTCAAACTTTCAATGAAAAAGTTTTACAAGGGAAAAATCACTGGGTTGTTGATTTCTATGCTCCTTGGTGTGGACCTTGTCAAAATTTTGCTCCAGAGTTTGAGCTCTTGGCTAGGGTAAGTCTTGTCTACCTACTTAAATACATTGTAGTCACATACATATTTTAAGAATTAGATAAAGCATTGTAAAAATCTTAACATAGTTCTTAACTTTTCCTCTAAATAAAAAAAAAATGTATTTCATTTCTATGACCATAATCTTTGTAGTAGATTTCCTCCTTTTTAATTAAAGCTTTCAGCTATCGTTTTTCTGTCTTGGTTGACAATATCGTAATCTTCCTATCCATAAAATTCACAAACGTTTCTTCTCCCATTTTCTCCTATTTCCTTTCCCTACTACTGATACTCTGCTGTCCTCTAGCCAAATGTCTATGAAATGTCTTTCAAATCTCTCATCTATCCACCTCCACTGCTAGCTAGCCTGTTCATTCAAGCCTTCCTCATATCTTACCTAGACTTGTCATACTACCAGTCTTCCAATACAGTCTTAAGTTTTTGGTGTTTCTGTCTTAACAGTCCTGTTGATGACTTAATCCAGATCGATAGCTTCCTCACCTATATAACTCAAGGAACTCCTGCCATTGATACACAACACTCATTAGGATGAGGAAGTCAGCATCAGTTCTACCAGTCCAAAATAAAAGCTTAGCCTCCCAAGCCAGAGGAATGTTTTTCAGCAAACACATTTTCTAAAAGCTCCTATAAGCTATGAAAGATTATTTTAGTTATTAACTAGTCCTTCAAATAAGAGGTTATTCATTCTTTCTACTTAATCTAATATTTTGTACTTCCTTTTTAATAAAATTCTGACAAGATATTTTACTCCCTCATCCCTCATGTATGTAAAAACTTAGTTATAAGCTGTGTGATACAACTGGGCCATGAATATATCAGAAAATTATTAAATGTGAGGAAGATCATTCATTCAGCAATTCCCAAGCATCAAGTGAAAGGCATTATGATAGGTACTGGTGCTACAAAGATGAAAAAACAGTAATTCCATTTCTGTATGGGGATTTTAAGCTGGTAGAAAGATAAAATGCAGATAAATATACATGATACAACAGGATAATTGCTATAATAAGAAATGAGAATGAAGCCAAAACAATGGAAGAGTCATAGTAGGAGATGACAAAAGTTTCCAGAGAAAAGTTAGCATTTGAGACAAGAATTACATGACTAGGAGTTCGGTACTCGAAAACATGCTATGGGGATTTCTCTACATAGAGCAAACTATATTTGCTAGCATAAAGAGAAACAAGAAAGCTGGACATTTGTGGGATCTCTACTGTTAGTCCAGTATTGCCAGAGTGTAAATATGGAAAAGCACGGCGACAAGTGAAGCTCAACTAATACATAAATATTTTGTGAACAACATAGTAACTCATTAAAATCACACTTATAGATCTCTCAGGATTTCAATGTAAGTATATGTTTGTCTGCATGTAAGTTTATTCCTGAAGCTTTGCTGGTGCCCTAACTTAAGTTAATCTGCCTGTGTACCCTAGTAGTTTTGGGGATCAAACTAGAGATAGCAAAGATACTTTAATTGTCCTGAAGGTAGTTTGAACCAGGACTAGGGCAAGGGCAATGATGATAGAAAGAAGAAAACAAATACCAGAGACATCTTAAATAAATAGAAATTAATATTTGATTGTGATAGATAAGGGGGGAGAAGAATCTAGGATAACCCTAGTTTCTGGCTTATTATTCTAAATGAATAGTAAGGCAGAAAGAAGAGTGAGTTAAGGGGGACAAATTTTCAACATGTTGTGTTTGAAGTGCTCCATTGCATAGATAACTGTGAAATCAAGGAGGGAAACTGGGGTTCATCAGCATAGATGTATATACTATCTCCCTGCAAATCTGTTCACAGTGACAAGATGGTTGCCCAAAGATGGGACTCTGATTGGATTTTATAACTTGGTGGTAAAGAATTAGGTTCCCATGCTAAAAAAAAAGAAAGACAGCAAGAGGGAGTAGTAACAGAAAGAAAAGAGAAAACGAGTGGTCAACAGTATCAAGTGCTCACCAAGAAGACCAAAATGTGTCCACTCAGTTTGGTCAAGTAGAGGTCCCTAGTGAACTTGAAGCAGTTTCACTGGAGGGAGTGGTAAAAACAGAAACCAAACAAAAATGCAAAGTAAAGAGGTGAAGAAGTGTGAAAACTGGACTGTAGACTGCTACTTAGTAAAAAGTAAGGGACAGAGAAGCATGCACACTAGTAGCTAGAGGAATCATTGCAATCCAGGAAGGAATCCTTTTGTGATCCTAGGTATATATACACCAAAAAGGGTATGAGATCTGGCAGGATGGGTCTGAAGGATATAGATGGGGTAGTCAGCCTTGCCCAGATGAAGAATGCTCTTAGCAAATGAGACCAGAAAAAGAAAAACAGATTAAAGACAGAAACAGATGTGTGATGGGCAAGGTGGGGAGAGCAGGGAGAAGGTAAGTTTTTTCAGAGTAAAAGCCTCTCATTGTTCTTGTTGAGGAAAAAAAGAGCTTATTTGCTGTTGGAGATGTGGTAGTGTGAACCCTAAAAGGGCCAGGAAAAATTTGAAAACAATCTTGTTGGAATGGGAAGGATTAAAACAGTTTTTAAAGTAACAAGTCCTTAAATATAAAGATTTCAAGTATTTTATATCATATTTCTTTATGGTTGCCAAAATAATTTGTGCAGAAGGGAAAAATGGCAAAAACATATTTTTCTTTTTTCAGATGATTAAAGGAAAAGTGAAAGCTGGGAAAGTAGACTGTCAGGCTTATGGCCAGACATGCCAGAAAGCTGGTATCAAAGCCTATCCAACTGTTAAATTTTATCACTATGAGAGAACAAAGGTATGTACCTATAAGGGCTTTCTGTGTCCTTCCTTTAGCAGGCCAAGCTTAGAAAGAGCTTTGTTTTCAGTCTGAGATACTTTTTGTAGGTTCTTCTCTCTTTGTCATTTTTTTATGTGATTGCCCAGTATTAAAACAAGCTTTTTACTTATGTATATATCTAGTGATTTAAAAAAAAATGTTTTTTCTCATGGTTGATGTGATCTCAATTACTTTAAAATTTGGAGGCTCATCTCACTGATGACTGATGAAGCCCTGTTATAAAGCACTCTGAGGCAGGCATAGGACTTCCTCAGTCTTCTCCTTATGCTTGAAAAAAAAATTTTTTTTTTCACTCATGAATAGAAAAAGATCTAACAGTATTAACAGATGGTTATCTTTGGATGGGGGAATTCAAGGTAATTATTCTGTGAAGTTTTATAGTTCCTACCTTTTGATAGAATGAACACATACATTTTTAAATTCTTCTTTCCCTAAAGGGAAAAAATATTAAGAGAATAGTTTTATAATACTTTTAAAATAGCTTTACTAACTGAGCAATTACCTTATACTTATTAGGGGGTTAGATTACAAAATAAAAGTTCCTTCGTTCAGTCCTAATTTCTTTTGGGTACCATGGACAATATGCTTTTTTGTTCCCTCTGTTAGAAAAAAAAAAAAGATACTATCAGTGCCTCTTAACAAAATGCAGGTGACAACTTCTATCTGTGATCATTGATACAAAAGCTCTGGCTTTTAGCCAGTATAATTGGTAACTACTCATGACCTTCGCTGTCTTCCCAAGTAAAAAATATTTTTGATAAAATTGTGATGTCATTGCAACCAGAATTTTGATACTTTTTCAGACAGAATTGAAGACTACATTTCTTGTGCTAAATTAGTTTGTAAGAAAGTATGTGAAAGGACTACGGATGGAGCTCAGTGGTAGAGCACTTGCCCAGCCTTTGCCAATCCCTAGGTTCAATCCTCAGCACTGCCAAAAAAAAAAAAACACCGATGTTTGGTGTTTTATTGTTTGTGGTGCTGGAGATCAAACCCAGAGCCTTTTGCATGCTACACAAGCACTCTATTGCTGAGCTATACTCCTACCCGCCCCCCCTTTTTTAAAGAAAAACACAACAAATAAAAGGAGGACTATTGAGGGTGTACAGTGTACCATAAAGGTACAGGTAAGTCCAGGTACAATAATGGGTGACTTCAATACGCCACTCATCAATAGATCATCCAAACAAACAACAACAACAACAACAAAAATCAACACAGAAACCTTAGAGTTAAACGTACTATTCAGTAGTGTGTTTACTAAACACATTTGGTAGTTGAACTAGTAAATGGACATGAAACATACAGAATATTTGGTCCAGCAGATGGAAAACACATTCTTCTCAGCATCACGTGGAACTTTTTCTAAAATAGACCACATTTTAGGTCACAAAATGTGCCTTAAAAAATGCAAGAAAATTAATCATCCCTTGTATCTTATCACATCACAATGGAATAAAACTAGAAATCAATAGCATGAGAAACTACAAAAATGATACAAATACATGGAATTGAAAACATACTTTTGAATAATCACAAAGAAAATTTTAAAATTCCTAGAAACAAGTGAAAATGAAAACACAGCTTCTAAGAACCTCTGGGATACAGCAAAGGCAGTTCTGCAAGGGAAATTTATAGCTATCAGTGCTTACACTAAAAAAAATCAGAGAAAGCTCTGATAAATTAATAACATACCTTAAGGCCCTGGTGTCAGATCTTGGAAGCTAAGCAGGGTCAGGTCTGGTTAGTCCTTGGATGGGAGACTGCCTGGGAATACCAGGTGTTGTAGGTTTGGGAAAATGACCTGGCAGCCCACTCCTGAAACAGTCAGACCTCAAAACCCCTATGAATAGCAGCGAAGCACTGACAGAAGTGCTGGGCATAGCACAGTGTCAGGTGGTGTTTCATCTGTTGTACATAGGATTGCTGTAAGTCAGACCCTGCTCCACATCACTTAACAACAAGGCATTAGAAAAACAACATCAAGTCAAACCCAAAAGTAGTAGACAGAAAGAAGTAATAAAAATCAGGGCAAAAATCTATGAAATGGAGACTAAAAGAGTACAAAGAACCAGTGAAACTAAAAGTTAGCTCTTTGAAAAGATAAATGAGATGGACAAACTCTTAGCCAAACTAACCAAAAGAAAGAAAAGATGTAAATTAATACAATTAGAGATGAAAAAGGGATTACTACAACAGATACCAGTAAAATACAGAGAATCATCAGAGATTACTTCAAAAACTTGCACTCCCAGAAGAAGGAAAATACAGAAGAAATGGATAAACTTCTTAACACATATGACCTGCCAAAATTAAAACAAGAGGATATAAATAATTTAAATGGACCTCTAACAAGTAATGAAATTGAAGCAATAATAGTGAATCTCCCAACAAAAAGAAAAGCCCAGGACTTGATGGCCCACAACCAAATTCTATTAAGCCTTTAAAGAAGAATTAATACCTATCATCCTCAAACTAGTCTATAAAATAGAAAAGGACGAAATACTCCCAAACTCATTCTGTGAAGTCAGTATCACCCTGATACCAAAACCAGACAAGGACACCAGAAAAACAGAAAACTATAATCCAGTTTCTCTGATGAACACAGACACAAACATGCTCAACAAAATACTTGCAAACTGAATACAGCAACACATAGGTAAGATCATACAACACAATATACCACCAATGCAAGGCTGATTCAACATACACAAAATCAAATGTAATACAGCAAATAAATAGACTCAGAAACTACATCATCTCAGTAGATGCAGGAAAAAAAATCTTTGTCAAAGCTCAATATCCCTTCGTGATAAAAGCGCTGAAGAAATTGAGAATAGGAAGAATATACCTCAACATCATAAAGGCTATATATGACAGATTCATAGCCAACATAATAAAGGAGGCAAAACTAAAAGCATTTCCTCTCAAATCAGAAAAGACAAGGATGTGCATTCTCACCACGCTTATTCAATATGGTGACTAAAATTCTAGCCAGGGCAATATGAGAAAGAAATAAAAAGAACTTAAGTAGGAAACAAAGAAGTCAAATAAACCCTATTTGCATATGGTATGCCCCTATACCTAAGACTTTAAAGACACCAGAAAATTCAATAGGTCTGATAAGTATCTTTAGCAAAGTATCAGGATGCAAAATCAATATTCAAAAATCAATAGCATTTCTATATACCAATAACAAACATAAGAAATCAAAACAATCTCATTCACAATAGCCTCAAAAATAAAAAATGAAAAAAACCAGATACCTAGGAATAAAACTAACCAAGGAACAAAAAGACATACAGTGAAAACCTCAAAACACTAAAGAAAGAAACTGAAGACAGTAGAAGATGGAAAGACCTCCCTTGCTCATGGATTGGCAGAATTAATACTGTGAAAATGGCAGTACAACCAAAAGTGATCTAGAGTCTGTGCACTATCCACCAAAATTCCAATAACATACTTCACAGAAATAGAAAAGGTATTCCTAGAATTCACATGGAAGCACAAAAGACCCTGAATAGCTAAAACAATCCTGAGCAAAAGGGGCAGTGCAGAAAGCATCACAATACCTGACATTGAGCAATATTACAGGGCCATAGTAACAAAAATAGCTGGATTCTAGCACATAAATAGACATGACAATCAATGGAATAGTTTTTGTTAGGTGCCATGGAGTTGGTGTCCACCTCGTAGCAACCCTACATATGACAGGCAAAACAGTATTGTTAGTGCTTCTCTGGTATTCATAGAGTTTTCAGTGGCTGTTTTTGGGGAGTAGGTTGCCAGGTCCTTCTCCCAAGCCTATAGCACCTACTGTTCCCAGGCAGTCTCTCTTCCATGTATTAACCAGGCCCAACCCTGCTTAGCTTCTGAGATCTAACAGGATCAGACACCACAGTGGTACCACTGCAATCAATGGAATGGAGGACTCAGAAATAAATCCATGTAGGTACATTGACCTGATTTTTGACAAATGTACCAAAATCATATATTTGAGAAAAGATTGCTTCTTCAACGTGTGGTACTGGAAAAAGTGGATATCCACATGTAGAAGAATGAAAGGTCTCTATCTCATTCTGTCAAAAAAAAAAAATCAATTCAAAACGGATGAAAGATCTTAACGTAAAACCGGAAACTTTGAAACTACTAGAAAAAAGTGTAGGAAAAGCTCTTCAACACATAGGCATGGGCAAGAACTTTCTTAAAAAGACTCCAATAGCCCAGGAAATAATTGCAGGAATTGACAAATAAGATTACATGAAATTAAAATGCTTCTGCACAGCAGAAGAAACAGGAAACAATAGTGCCTACAGAATGGGGGAGAATCTGCCACCTATACATCTGACAGAGCATTAATATTTAGGATCTATAAAGAATTCATGGGAGAAAGACGTGGCAATCTACTCCCAAAGCAATCCCGAAACAATGAGCCATTGAAAACCCTACATAGGGTCAGTGTGAGTCAGATCCTACTAAATAGCACTTAACAACAACATAAAGAACTCAAAAAAATTAAGTACCAAGTAATCAAATAATCCAATCACTAAGTGGGAAGTTGGACATAATAGTTCTCAAAAGAAAAAATACAAATGGCCAATAAATATATGAAAAATGTTCAACGTTCTTAGCCATCAGGAAAATGCAAATCAAAACTATACCCTAGTCAGAATGACTAGGACCAACAAAACAAGCAACAACATGCTGGTGAGGATGTGGGGAAAAGGAACCCTTATACATTGCTGGTAGGACTATAAAGTAGTATAGCCATTATGGAAATCAGTATGGAGGTTCGTTAGAAAACTAAAACTAGAACTACCATATGATACAGCTGTACCACTCTTGGGCATATACCCAAAGGAATCAGTCATGCCATAGAGACACCTGCATGTCCATGTTCACTGCAACACTGTTCACAATTGCAACGATACCTAATCAGCCCAGGTGTCCATATTATTCAGCCATAAAGAAGAATGAAATTAAAAGATGAAATTATGTTACTTGCAGGAAACTGGATGGAATTGGAGATCATCATTTTAAGCAAAATAAGCCAGCCTCAGAAAGACAAATACTGCATTTTCACTCACATGAAGAACGTAGATTTATCTAAAAAAAAAAAAAAATTATATGTGTATATATATACATACACATATATATGTTGTTGTTATTAGGTGCCATCAAGTCAGGCCCCACTCACAGCGACCCTGTGTATAACAGGACAAAACACTACTCAACACTGTGCCATGCCCAGCACTATATTTGACAGTGCTTCTCTGCTGTTCATAGGGTTTTCCATGGCTAATTGTTTCGGGAGTGGGCTGCCAGGTCCTTCTTCCTAGTCTGTCTTAGTCTGGAAGCTCAGCTGAAACCTCTCCAGCATGGGTGGCCCTGCTGATACCTGAAACACTGGTGGGATAGCTTTCAGCATCATAGCAGCATGCAAGCCCCCACAGTCCAACAAACTGACAGATACGTGGAGGACACACATATGTAAGCATGAATATATGTCTAAGATTAGAAAAGATACAAGGGAATGTACTAAGAGGGAGTGGATTAGTGGGAGGGAACAACATGAGGTGGTAATGAGCAAGAGAACAAACACAAAAATGATAAAATTATATGAAAATCCCATAATGAAACTCATACTATATGCTGATTAAATAACAATTTTTAAAAAGAAAAACAACCAAAGGAGGACTGAGGAGATTGCAAATTATGGTGAAAGACAAAATGTACTCTCTTCTATTAGGATGCTAGAAAGAATGAAATAATGTATCTTTCAATATATTTAAACAGCAAAAACACCAAAAAAAGGAAAATCATTTTCTTCCCAAAGGTAGACTTAGGAAGATTGTTGTTGTCATTAGGTGCTATTGAGTCAGTGTCCGACTCATAGTGACCCTACGTACAGTGGGCAAAACAGTATTGTCAGTGCTTCTCTGCTTTTCATAGGGTTTTCGATGGCTGATTGATTTTGGGGAGTGGGTTGCCAGGTCCTTCTCCCAAGCCTACAGTACCTGGTGTTCCCAGGTCGTCTCCCATCCAAGGACTAACCAGGCCTGACCCTGCTTAGGTTCTGAGATCTGATGGGATCAGATGCCACAGTGCTATGGCTGCAGGCTTTGAAAGATTATTCTAACTATAATAGGTAAAAGGTGAGAAAGTGCTATGAATTGTGAAAGAGCTAAACAAATGAGAAGGATGGCTGGTAAAACTCAAAATAAGGAAGGCAGACTTGAGTGGTTTTAAGTAAATGGATGGTATTCTGCCTGGACTGCAGCTGATGACAGTTACTGATCCAGTCTTGATGTGGCCAGTTGAACATCAACAACAAAAATTAGAGACACAGTGTCTCAAAAGGTTATAGTGGCTACTAAGGTCACTAAGAACCCTAGTAATACATATGGCTACCTAGAACAATACCTGCTTTCAGTATTTCTATTCAGTAGCTTTATGCTACTGAATAAGTTTGAAAGTAATGAGCTTTCTTCTTTGGGGAAAAAAAAGTGATAAGCTAAACAAGTATTTGCAGTGTACTCATGTTTTCTGGTAAAACATTCAAAATAAATAATTTCAAATGTTTTTTGAAAATACTTTTTTGAGAAGATCAAGTTAAGATCTGATGTTATTTATTAATATAATACATTTTGAAATAGCTAAAGAGATCAGTTGATGAATTTTTGAAATCTGGTTTTTCAGTGAAGGTTTTGATTTGTCAAGAAGTTATCTCTGCCTTAAGAAAAGCCTGAGGTAAACAGAACAAGTGGAGGTATACAGTACCTGAATCTTCATTCCCTTTGCCATCCATAGCTCTTTGGCCTGGGAATGGTCGTGTATGCCTATTCCCAGGGCTCGGGAGCCTGAGGCAGGAAGAACAAGAGATTGAAGCCAGCCTGGGCTACATAGTGAGACCCTATCTCAACAACAAAGGAAAAGAAAGCTCTCTTTTCCAGTTTCAGAATAACTGAGAAATGGTTGGCATAAATAGGATTTACTCAGACACTAAGAAAGTGTCAGTGTAATAAGCAGTCATAGGATTAAACAGGCCATTAACAGAGCTGTTTGAAAAGATGGTATTACTGTGTGTCCCAAGGAGTCCAGAAGACAAAGTCAGGGCCTAAATGTCCCTCTCCAGACTGAAAGGTGCCCTAGAAGTAAGGCTAAAGCAGAACACTGACGAGAGTAAACAGAAACACAAACCAAGTGGACTGTTGTGCACAAAACCAAAATCATAATATGCAGTTTGGCTTCACACCAGGAGTAAGGAAACCTGTGGCTCCAAATCTAAGGTGAACAGGGCTGGATACATTGATCTGGTTCTGTCCCTACCCCTCAGCCACCATCCTGCTGTAGGCAGACGAAAACTGGGAGATATGCAGTGCTTTCTGTTTTTATAGTTGGCCAAGGTTGCCAGTGCCAATGATTGTATTAGAGTGATTTGAGTCCTCTTGGGACATCTTTTCTTGAGCAATTTAGATGTTTTTCAGACTTCTGAAGTCGGTGATGCATTATTTCCAGAATATTTTATGTTCCTATAACAGTATCATTAGTGTTTATTTTAGTATGGTTTAATTGCTTTTGCAGCATTATTTCCTTAAAGAAATTTGAATTTCAGACTCTTAAAATTTTGAAACAAAAGAAACTTAAAGCATATTTTACCAAGTTTCTTACATGGAAATTGTGTGTCTTAAGTACTTAAGATATTGAATACTTTTAATTTTAGAGAAATATTTGGGAAGAGCAAATAAATGCCAGAGATGCAAAAACAATTGCTGCCTTAATTTATGGAAAATTGGAAACTCTCCAGAGTGAAGGAAAGAGAAATAAGGTGAGAACTAAGCCTATAACTGACTTTGGCAAAAGTTATCAAAGTGTATTCTTAGTATTCATTATATGTAAAATGAAGACTCAAAAAATAGTAAGAGAAGTTTCTACCAGAGGAAATATGACAATCAAAATATAGCCTCTAGACAGTGAAATGCTTAGAAGTTTGTACAAGTTAAACCATTTAACAAAAAATGAGTAAGTTCCATACAGAAACTTGATACAAATGTTCATAGCAGCATCATTCGTAATTGTTGTTAGGTGCCGTCGAGTCAGTATCTGACTCATGGCGACCCTCATAGGGTTTTCAATGGCTGACTGTTTCGGGATTGCCTTGGGAGTGGATTGCCAGGTCCTTCTCCCATTTTTGCGGTGCTGCGAATTGAACTCCGGACCTCAGAGATTGCAGCACAGCGCTCTACCAACTGAGCTAAATCCCAGCCCTCATTCATAATAGTAAAGTGGAAACCCAACAGTCTTCTAACTCCTGAATGGATAAACAAAAATGTGATATATCTATATGATAGGAGATTTTTCAGCCCTAAAAAGGAGTGAAGTACTTAGATCTGTGCTAAACATGGTGAACCTTGACAACATACACTTAGCGAATGAAGCCAGTCACAAAAGGCCACATATTATGATTCTGTTTGTGTGAAATGCTCAGAATAAACTAATCCATAGGGACAGAAGTAGACCGGAGTGGTTGGTTGGTTGCCTAGGGTGAGGTGGAAAAGACTAGAAAATGGAGTGACTGCTAATAGTTCAAAAGGAGTTTCTTTTTGAAGCATAGAAAAGTGTTCTAAATTTGTATTATTTTGTGTTATGTGGCACTAGGGATCGATCCCAGGGCCTTGCACTAGGCAGGTATTCTGCCATTGGGCTAAATCCCCAGGCTACCTCTGGCCTCGAATCTGTGATCCTCCCGTCTCAGCCTCCTGAGTCACTGGGATTACAGGAGTGTGCCACCATGTCCAGCTTAAAATTAGATGTTGATGAGAGCTGTAACAACTCTAAATATACCAGAAATTACTGAACCACTTTAATTGGAGAAATTTTATGGTATGTGAAATGTATAATAAAGCTATTAAAAACGGTGATATATGGCCATTAACTATTTAAGTTTTGTTCAGACGGAAATAGAATATTATAGCAAGTTTTCTTTTGTTCTTCCTATAATTAGAATATGTATTAAATCCATAGTCATCTAGTCCCTCCTTGAATTTCTAATCTTTTAAGCAGTAGTACAACCTCTTTCCTGATACTTTTCAGAGGGCAGTTTATTTTTCCCCTCTTTGAAATCAGTGTAATTATAGGACATGCTTAAAAACATACCAAAGAGTCCATGAATAGTGGGAGTGCATTTTTAATGGAATTTAGTACAGTCACTATGAAGTGTCTTACGTTCTTTCCTTAAAAAGATGAAAGAAGGACAAAAGAAATGGCACAGGCTCTGGAGAGAGGTAGAGAAGCCTGGTTTTTAAAAACCACATTAGAGTACAATTTCTGCTATAATCCACTGCAGAACTGCAGGTCCCAACAGAGAAGCTTTACAGCCTGCTTCTTGAATGTTTTATCCAAATCTAAAAGATAGGACCCCAAGAGGGAGTTTTGAAGTGTACTTTCTTAGTTATTGAACAAACATGTTTTTCTAGTATTTTGGCTATATTTTTTCAAGTTATTTAAAAATTTGTGATTTTTACCTCGTTAAATTTCAAAATAAAAAAACCATTATTAGCCATAATCCAGAATATCTTAACTGAAAGTAAGGTAAAGAGCATATGACTTAGAAATTACATAAAACTATCATTTATGGGCTTTGCTATGGGCAGGTGTGAACTACAAGACTTTTCCTTTCTTGTCCATTTTTATAGTTAGGCAATGTGTGTTTCTTGTCATTGCCCATTAAATTAGAACATTGAGTATTCATGAAAAGATAAAATGTTGGTTAGTTTATATTCTCCCTGATTTTAAACATTATAAAGTCATACTTTGTTTTCTCTTTCAACCACTTTTACATTATTAACATAGGATGAACTTTGATGATGTTGAAATGAAGAAAAAATTGGAAAGAAAAACATCTGAGAAACAGCATCAGAAGATACCTTTAAGAATGTTAATCACGTTCATGGTGGAAATAAATGAACATAATCTTGGACTTATAATTGCCCTACCAGGACTATGCACAGCTTTGGTAGAAATGAAGGTCTGTAGACTTTTTCTGTAAAGAGCCAGATCATAAACATTTTAGAATTTACACACCATGTACGGTTCTTTGACATGTCTTCTTTCTTGTTTTTAATGATCCTTTTAAAAACCATTCTTTGCTCAGGGCCATATAAAAATATTCCACAGGCTAAGTTCAGTCCAGGGGCCTAGACTGCCGACCCCTAGAACTAATGTTTTGGGTGTCTGGCACTACAGTGTGCCTGCCTGCTCTGCTATTATCTTCATACTGTACAAAGTGGATTCTTTTTTTCCACTTAGTTTTGTGGCTAGACTGAAAAGAGGTAACTTGGTTTTCAGTTACCTATTTTCATATATGGTTGGGATTTAGCTCAGTTGGTAGAGCACTGCACTGCAGTCTCTGAGTTCCCGAGTTCAATTCCCAGCACAGCAAAAAGGGGAGAAGGACCTGACAATCCACTCCCAAGGCAATCCTGAAACAGCCATTGAAAACCCTATGAGGGTCGCTATGAGTCGGATACCTACTCGATGGCACTTAACAGCAACAGCATTTTCATATATGGTGTCTCTGACCATCCATTTTATTTTAAATACAGTCATGATATGGGAAAATAAACAGATGCCCCATTTTCATATGCATCAAAGATTCCCCTCTCCCCCCTTTTTTTGTTGCAGTGCTAGGGGTTGAACCTAGGACCATGCCCTTGCTAGGCAAGTGCTCCACCACTGAGGTGCACCACCAACTGCTTTATTATTTTTTATTTTGAAGTGAGATCTTGCTAAGTTGTGCAGGGCTGTGTCTAGCTTCAACCCTATAACCCTTTCCCCACCTTCCAAGCAGCTGGTATTAACAAAAGTGCACCATAGTGCCCAGCTTTGTTTTCCTTTAAAAACTGAAGAAATGCTCTTGTCACAATTGAGACTTTTTTGAAATAGTAACTGCAAAAATCCTATTGTTAGCTCTATCATCCAGAATACTAAACAGGGAAAAATATTTACAGTAACTGAATGGGTGTTATAGAGTACCTCAGATATATTAAGTATATATTAAGTATTTAGAGTCTATATTTTAAAGATATATATGTTCATTTATTTTCTGAAATTTCTTTTCATAGAAGTTTTCCCACTGGTGGTTGATTTCTTTTTGAGACATCTTTCTGATATTTACACGTATGCCTTCTGGGTTTTCTGTTTTGATCTGTATCATTTATTTACATTGATTTTTTTTCCCCATAGTTGTGGTTTTTCACTACTGTTCATTATGTTCACTCTCCAAATATGAAAAATAATGTTGGATTTATTATACTGTAGCTTATAATGATACTATAATTATTCCAATTATTAATTTACTTTCAGAGGCTGGCTGTTACAGATAAATATTGGCATAATAACTGAAGTTTTTATTATAAGAAAATCAAGTATCTAAATCTAGAATGGGTTCTTTCAGTTTCTAAGTTGATCAGACTCAAAAGTCACAAAAACTTTTCCTTGCATTTTAACAAAACTGTGAGTAACCTGTAGTTTAGTTTAAATTCAGAGTATATGAAATAGTAAAAATTCCAATTGATCAAAAGAAGTCAGTGAATAAAAGAAACTTTCAGTTTTCCCAAAACTTCCTATGATTATTGTGTTTGGAAGAGTTTTATTTTTCTTTATCACTTTACCCTGCTCCCCAGTATTTCCTCATAAAGGGTAATTTTATAGCTATAATACAAAAATTAATAGATTTTGTTCATCTTCATCTTCAAGGCTTAACTCTATTCAAATTTTTTCCCATATTTTTCGGGGTTTTTTTTCCCCCCTCTACTGAGAGTTGAACCCAGGGCCTCGTGCCTGCATGCTTCGCATGTGCTGGACCACTGAGCTGCGCCCCCAGCCCATTTTTTGTACTTTTTGAGACAGGGCATGTGCCACCGTGCCGGCGCTCTCATATTTTTCCATATACTCTTAATTCCCTATCTCAGACTCTGCTTTATACATATGGGCACATATAGAACAGTCACCACTTCTAACCATAGTGTAACATCACCTTTTTGAACTGTGATTGAGAAAACCCCAAATGCAAAGCCTGAAGAAGTCTTACTGCATTGACGTACCATTAACATGCATACTGCTGCACTGGACACCAGAAGAGCACAAAAGGAATGTAAGGTGTGGTCTCTGTCTCCCAGGCATTTGTGATTCACAATTCTATCACTGAACTCATAAATAAGCATATAGGTACTTATATTACTACCTATAAAATTATTTCTTATTATACTTGAGAAACATTTCAGGCAATATGTAAAGTAGTTAAATGTTAAGTTGGCTTAAGATATGTGCCTGTGGAATCAGTTGTAAAGCCAGGGCGACCTGGAAGTCTGCTTAAGTAACCTGTATCATAAAGTAACATACGTCAGGAGGTTTTCTTCTGCAGTCATATCAGTGTCTGACTCTTTCAAAAACAGCAGTGGATTAAAGTTTTCAATGGCATGTTTGTTCAGCAGGGCATCTCTAAGGAATACTAGGTATAAGGTAACATTCCTCTCAGCAACATCATTTTTGTGTGCAGCTGATCTTGTGTAACACAGCACCAGATCACAAGTTCTATCAGCCAGGCAGCCAGCCTTAAAAATTTGCTACATTTGAAGTATGTGACTATATAAAACAAATAGAGGATTATATTTTGGACATTAATGGTGTTTACCTATTCTGATTTTCCAAATGTTATTTAAGGCATTTGTATCTTTTTTATTTAAAAATATATGGTTAAAGTAAAGGAAAAATGAAGTGGTTGTTATATAATACCTTTTTATATTTTAAAAATTTTACTTTAAATTTGCTCTTTATTTTCCGACAGTGTTCAAAGTGGGAATTTTCTTGGAAGTACAGTTTAGTTTGTTTTTTTAAGCTACACTGTTTCCTATAGGACAATTTACGAACATGCTTCGAAAATAAGATTTTTAATGAGGGTGACACTCTTAAGCCAAATATTTTTAAAGAATTTTTGTGTAATACTTAGTCTAGTCTTAGTCCTTTAAGTCTGCCAACAAAACCAGATATGTTCTAAATTGGGCACATTCATTTCATCATGACTGTTAAGAAATAGTACGAAGGTTAAATTAACAAAATGAATCTTAATTTTATCATATAGATACCATTTTAGAAAATTTAATTCTGAAAATGAAAAGTCAACCTTCTTGATAGTATCCTATTTTCCACGTATATTGAAAGTTTTTAAATACACCCAAATTCTTCTAGTGAATAAGCTTGTTTTTACTAAGAGTAGTAAGATTTAGGCCAAACCACCAAGCTAAAATATAAACATGTTATTGTTCATATATAAAAATGTTACTGTTTTACTGGCTTGAATTTTTTTTTTTTAACTTAACACTGGATTTGCCCCTGGATTCTATTACTGTTACCAGTCCTGTTGTGCATAGTTGGATATGTTCTGTGAAATGTTATTTACCAGAATTGTGGCCAAAGGCAGATGGCAAACCAGCTCATATTAGTATTGAACCCAAGAATGCTGTATTTCAACCACTCAAATGCATTAAGTAGTCATTATATGCATTACCTAGAAGCCTGTGGATCTGAAAAAAGTCATCCTCAAAAAGGTCTGTGTTCACTTCCGCAAAGAGCTGGTTAATTAATCAGTAATACAGAACTATACAAAACTCCTTATTAAACAGCTGCTATTCTGAATATTTTATTTGAGGAGATAAAATATCCTTATAAAAGATTGGTAAGTGTTTTTGGAAAAATGACCTTAGTACCTACTCTACAAGCAATAAGTAACTATGAAGATTTGCGTATTCTTCAAAAACTAAAAGAGAAAATAAAACTCAGAAAATTCAAATGCTTAGTGTCTGTATTACCAAATGGTAAAACACTAACTAAAATATGGTTCTGAAGCTAGTTTAACCAGCAGAGTCCCATCTGTGCATTTAAGAATCTGTTTCAAGTCATTAGGTAAATCATATGATAAGGCAAAAAAACAATTGTGTGTGTGCAAGTTAAAACTCAATAATAAAACAATTCATTGGTTTTAATGTATTTAGGAAAAATAATTTATAAAACATCTTCCCTTGAGTTACAAAAATTAGGAAGATAAAGTTGGTGCCATTTTCCTGTTTTTGAGTAAGTTTAGGTTTGTCCTTTCCGTTCTCTAACCGACCTTTCGTTCTGTTTTTTTATTTTTGTTCTATTTTTTTAAATAACTTTTACTTACTATTTTGTTACAGGAGTGTAAAAATTTTTAATGATTTATAAAGGTGATATTTGTGTCTATCTATTTTTCAGACTTGTAGCAACAATATATGGTTTACTGTAGAAATAGGATATCATATGAAGATGAACTCTATTGTGATTTTTTTTATTACCTTAGCACATCATCCTCTCAAATAATAGTCACCAAAGAACTCAAGACTCAAAAACATGCTATATCAAAAGGCCTATAAGCCAAGTCACCATATTAGGACTTTGGAAAGTTAATGTAGTCTGCATCAACTTAAATACAAAATGCAAAAACAAAAACCTGTTTTACTACAAAGATTAAGAAAATTTTAGAATTCATTGTGTTGATGTGTTTCATATAAACTTTTAAAAAAATCCACCACTTCCCCATTTTATATAAATTTTAAATTATTTAAATTTGTTAATAATCAATGACAAAAATTATTGAATGGCAATTACAATTTCATTATTTTATGCCTTGAATATACCATTACTTTCTTTACAGAAATAGAAAAACAGTCCAAAGATTCAAAGAGAACCACAGAAAACCCACAACAGCCAAAATACCCTGGGTTGAATGATGGGGCATTGTACTATCTGATTTCAAAACACACTGTAAAGCTGTAGTAATCAAAACAGAATGATGCTGGCATAAAAACAGACACATAGATCAATGGGGCAGAATAGAGAAATCTGAAATGAATCCATATTCACTCAGCCAATTGATTTTCAACAAAGGAACCAAGAATTTACAGTGGAGAAAGGACATCTCTTACATAAATGGTCCTAGCAAAAATTAGATACAGACACAGGAGTGAAACTATATAATTTCATTTCACCATAAACAAAAAGAAACAACAACTAAAACTGGATTAATGACCTAAATGTAAATCCTGAAACTGAAATTATTATAAGAAAACGGGAAACACTTCAAGATACTGGTATAGGCAATGATTTCTTAGAGGCACAGGCTACAAAAGCAAAAAGAGACACATGGGATTATATGACTATGCACAGCAAAGGAAATAACAGGATTAGTGCAATCATTATTGAAAACTATGGAAATTCCTCCAAAAACTAAACATGAACTCATTATGCCAAAAAGATACTTGTACTCCTATTATGGCACTATTCACAAGAGCTAAAATATGATAACAACCCAAATGTCAATCAGTAGATAAGTACAAGAAAATGTGATACATATACACTATGGAGTAATATTCAGTCATAAAAAAAAGAATGGAATCTATCATTTAGAGCAACATATAAGTAACTAGGTTTCATTATGTTAAGTGAAATAAGCCAGACAGACAAATACCACACCTCATTTATTTGTGGAAACTAATAAAGCAGTCTCATAGAACAGAATGGAATAGTAGTCACTATAAACTAGCAAGGGGAGAAATAAGAGGTGGGAAAATATTGAGTGAGGAAGTTACTTCTCGTTCTTGTTTGGCACAGTAGGGTAACTATTGGTTAAAACTATCTCTGATACAGTTCAAAATGACTGGGATAACAGGAAATTTCCAAGACATAAAAATGATTAAAGTTTAGAGAGATGGAAATACTTATTACACTAATATTACACATCGTTATACATGTATCTAATTACCATCATGTAGCCCCTACCTCAAAAAATATGTTGCTGATCTGTAGGCTTAATTAGCAGGCTTTACAATGCTTAAAAGTATTGTAATAAAGCTGGACATGGGGACACATACATGTAATCCCAATGACTGGGAAGACTGAGACAGGAGGATTGCAAATTGAAGACCAGAGATAGCCTGTGTAACTTAGCAAGGCCCTGTCTCAAGATAAAAAATAAAAAATGGGCTGAAATTGCAGTCCAGTGGTAGAAAATTTACAAAGTATGTACAGGGCCCTGGGTCCAACCCCTAAGTACTAGAAAAAAAATTTTTTTTGTAATAGATATTATAGTAAATTTTTAAGACGTCAGTAACTTTTATCATAAAATTAAAGTTTGCCTATCAAGGTAGCACCTATTCCTTTGAAAGGAACTTTTTTCTCAGTTTTCATGATTTCAGTTTACTTTTTCTCTATAGAAGTCCCTCTGATAGGTTTCCTGAGAGTTTTAACTAGAAACAGTAAGCACCACTAGGTGGCAGTGAAAAATAAGCAGAGACAGATCATTACTCCTAGAAAAAAATTTCTAGGTGAGTTCTATACGGGAAGCAGACAACTTAGTTTGCCTTTGTTTCTTCACTAACAAAATGCTGAATATCAGTCTTTGACTATGAGAAATTGCAAAGAAACACAAACTATTTTGCATCCACGTTTATAATCTAAGGTAACAAGACAAACACCTGTGAATAGTATGAAAGAACAAATTTAAGGAAATCATATATAGGCACAGGCTACCATGGGCATGTGAAGATGCATACTTGCATTGAGGCTCGGCAGATTCCTGTTCATGAAGAATGGTGCCTACATAACTCAGTTTACATGGGTTAAAGAAATTATAAAACATTTATAAAATCCTGATAATTGGTTATATTTTTTAAATTCAAACTTCTCCAAATTTTCTTGTCCTTCTAGTACTGCCTTAGTTTATAAGAGAAGAGTCCTTGTCTTCAGGTTAAAAAAAAAAAACAAAAAACTTAGTCTAAATAGTAGGTTTCCTATACTAGCCCTTGGTTAGAATTCCACTACTTACTAGTGTTGTTATTAGGTGCCATCAAGTTGGGTTTGACTCATAGCAACCCTCAGGGTTTTCAATGGCTGATTGTTTCAGGATTGCCCTAGAAGGGATTGCCATGTTCTCCCATTTTTGTGGTGCTGAGCAGCATTCTACCAACTGAACCAAACCCCAGCCTGCCAACTGCTTACTAAGTCTGGAAAATTTACTTAACTCTCTGTCCCATGATTAATTAATCTGCTAGGTGAAAGAAAAATGTCTCTAGAAAAGATTAAAGTCTAAGATTTTGCTTTATTTGGTTCTACAATCAACACCCACAGAAGCAGCAGTCAAGAAATCAAAAGATGCATTGCATTGGGAAAAGCTATTGCAAAAGACCTCTTTAAAGTGTTGAAAAGTGACGGTGTCACATTGAAGATGAAGGTGTACCTGACTCATGCCATGGTAGTTTCAGTTGTATCATATGGTTGTAAAAGCTGGACAGTGAATAAGGGACACAAGGGAAGAATTGATGCTTTTGAATTGTACTGGAGATGAATATTGAATATACCATTGTCTGCCAAAGAACCAACAGATCTGTCCTAGAAGAACTGCAGCCAGAGTGCTCCTTGGAAGCAAGGATGGCTAGACTGCGTCTTTCATACTTTGGGCATGTTGTCAGGAGGGACCCATCCCTAGAGATGGACATGTTTGGGAGAGTCACAGGTCAATGAAAAAAGGAAGACCCTCAACTAGACTGACACAGTGGCTGCAACAATGAACTTAAACATAAAAAAAAATCATGTGCTTAGCACAATGTTAGGGAGTGTTTCCTCCTGTTGTACATAGGGTCACTATGAGTTGGACCCAAATTCAACAGAACCTAACAAAAACCTACTTCAGGTAGTCAGGTAGATAAAACACATTTTTAAAAATACAGAAACCAAAAAGTCAAGAATGTGGGAAGCTCTGTAGAACAAGATTTCATCAGAGATTTTTTTAAAAAATGGAAAACAAGAAAAAATAGCCTGTAGATTGAGAGAAAATAAGAAAAAGAATATTTTGTGTTATAGCAACTAAATGCAGTTTATGGACTTTATTTGGATCTTGATTTTAACAAACAAATTAGAATTGGTATTTGATAATAACCAAGTATTTTACAGGGAGTGGTCTGGTTTTAAATATGCTAATAGTATTTTTTTAAATATCAATGACTAAGATGTCCTTCAAAATATTAGTGACCAGAATATGGGGAAAACTTAAAGGGAGTATGGATGGGTTAAAAATAATAATCCAGAAGATATTTGTTGTTGTTGTTAGGTGCCGTCAAGTCGTGTCCAACTCATAGCGACCCTTATAGGGTTTTTAGTGGCTGTTTCAGGATTCCCTTGGGTGCCTCTGGAGTGGGTTGCCATGTCCTTCTCCCGTTTTTGTCGTGCTGGGAATCGAACTCGGGACCTCAGAGACTGCAGAGTGGTGCTCTACCAACTGAGCTAAATCCCAGCCCCCAGGAGATGGAGGTTGTTGTAAAATCTAGTATCGTCAAATTGTCCTCCAAAAAAAGGCTGTGTGCATTTCTGTGCTGATCTGTAGCAGGTGGCAGAACCTGTTTCCTCCATCAGTGCCATGTAGTATCAGCATCTTCCATGTTTACCAGAGTGCTGGTCAAAAATATTTCATTATTCCTTTAATTTCCATATCTTATACATTTATTGGGCTGGAAATTAGCTCAGTTGGTAGGATGCCATTCTATGGCCTCTGAGGACCCAGGTTCTATTCCCAGCACCACAAGAATGGGACAAGGACATGGCAATCCACTCCCAAAGCAATCCCGGAAACAATCAGCCATTGAAAACCCCTATGAGGGTTGCTATGAGTCAGACACAACTCAATGGCACCTAACAACAACAGCAGCATACATTTATTGGTAATTTCTCATTCTTCTACTGTGAATTACCTGTTTATATTCTTTTCCCATTTGTCTATTGAACTATTAGCTACAATATGCTAATATGTCGCATTAGCAAATTAACCATAAAATTTCAATAGCTTTCTTAACACAATAAAACTTAATTTCCTACATGTCCACTCTGAGTCACCAAGGTGCTGTATAAATAGTGATTCAGAGAAAGCCACACGGATAGACATCAAATTGGTTAATCCAAATCATACAGCCTCCTGTATAGAAGAAGAAAAAAAAAAAGTGTGGTTTGCCATTGCTTTATCCCAGAAATGGAACACATACCTTACATTCTGACTTTTTTGGACAGAAGTATTCACATATTCACATTGTGGGGAGGAATGGGGGGGTTTTTTAATGGGATGTTTGGTAAACAACATTGTCTCTTCTAAGGTTAGGAGTATTTTTTATTTTATTGACAAACATTGGTATTGCATGGATATGAATTTTGTCTGACAGGTGTTATGTACATATATACATGTAATGTACATGTACATTGAACTTTACATACAAAGTTCCTTGAAAAACCTCTCATTCATTGACAAGATTGCTGGCTAAGATCAGTCAGGATCAGATTCACCTAAGCACCACAGCCTTCATACAACCCCTAGTGTTTCCTTCAGCTGCAAGTCTTATATCCAAGTCAGATGCAGACCTGCTGGTCATATGAATGCTAGAGGAGATGATTCATGGTCATGAGTGTTACCCTTTCTTTCAGATACTATGCTAACTTGGTGATCTCCTCATACTGAGTCAGGCTCCTGCAGAGTGCACAATGCCCAGTAGTCTTTGAGACTTCTGTTTCTTCAGGCTCTTGGAATTGTGTAAGAAAAGAATGTGGGCCTTCTTTATCTACTATTTACCTAGTGTTTAGATTCTAAGTAGTTTATGCTGTTCAGGGAGTTCACACAAACCCATAATCTACTACTAAATAGTTCATTCCTTAGAACAAAAATGTTCCTGCCAAAGCTACAGATCCAGGTTCAGATCTTTTCATACATACAAAACCACTATTGAAGTAGACATGGTCAGTGGTTTCGACTTCAAATCAGCTAAACAAATAAAAAGGTCAAATTTAGTCAAAAACAGGTAGAAGAATGAAGCTTATTTATGTGATGGTATGTAACAAGCTAAGAAGGCTGTACTTTAAGAGTTGAGTTCCTCTAGCAAAGGAAGCAATAGAGTAAAAGGAGAGGCCACAGGGTGGGAGAAAAATCTTTGTGTCCTATACATCTAACAGAGGATTAATGCCTAGGATATACAAAGAACTCAAGAAAATAGTCACCAAAGTAACAATCCAGTAAATAAATGGGCAGTGGAACTGAACAGACAGTTCTCAAAAGAAATTCAAATGGCCAATAAGCATATGATAAAATGTTTAATATCCCTAGAAATCAGGGGAACACAAATCCAAACTATATTGAGATTGCATTTCATCCCAATAAGAATGCCTAGCATCAAGGTGAAGATATGGGGAGAAAGATACCCTTTTACACTGCTGATAGAACTGTAAATTAGTCCAGCCATTATGGAAATCAGTATGGAGGTACTTCAGAAAACAAAAATAGAACTACCATGTGATCCAGCTATACCACTTCTTGGAATTTACCTAAAGGAAGATAAGTCATCATTGTTACAGGGACACCTGGCACTTTCATGTTTATTACAGCTCTCTTCACAATTGCAAGGTTATGGAATCAGCTCAAATGTCCATCAACAGATGATTGGATTTTTTTAAATGTGGTGTATATATACACAATGGAATATTATTCAGCACTCAAGAAGAATGAAATTATGTCATTTGCAGCAAAAGATGGAACAGGAGAACATCATCATAAGCAAAATAATCCACACTCCAAAACAGAAATATTGCATATTCTCACTCATTATGTGGAGCTAAACCTACCTGAAAGGAAAAAAAATACACACAGTTACACTTATTTAAGATTAGGAATACAAGTAGTCCCAATGTGAGGGGGGAAGGGTCAGAGAAGGAAAAGGCGATGGCGAACTTCGATGGCGAAGGCAAGAGGCAACTACATAGAGGAGTAAAGAGAGAGAGAAAAAGTGTAAAATACTGGATGCAACTCTATGAAACCCCATAGATTATTTTCCCCATAGAACACAGAGTTAACTACTATGAACTGGATCAGATTTAGTGAATTATCTACTGGCAACCAATCTCTAGAAGTATTTTATCTTGCAAAACCAATATTTATGTCCATTAAATAATAGCTCCTTTTCCCTGGGTGCCAGTCCCTTGCAGCCACCATTCTATTTTCTATTTCAATCAATTTGACTACTATAGATACCGCACATCCCCCACGTCTGTCAGCTTGTCATGCTGTGGGGACTTGCATATTGCTGTGATGCCGAAAGCTATGCCACTGTATTTCGGATACCAGCAGGGCCACCCATCGTGGACAGGTTTCAGCTGCACTTCCTACCTATGACAGACTAGGGAGAAGGACTCAGCAGCCCGCTCTGGAAATAATTAGCCATTAAAAATCCTATGAATAGCAGAGAAGCACTGTCAAATGTAGTGCTGGAAGATGAGCCCCCAGGCTGAAAGGCATTCAAAAGATGACTGGGGAAGAGTTGGCTCCTCAAAATAGAGGTGTTCTTAATAATAGGAATGCAGTAAAGCCCCTGGGACCTCAATTTGCTGACGTATCATAACTCAAAATAAGAAGAAACACAGTGCCTGTAACAATGGGCTGAAACATAAAAAGGTGTGCATTGCACAGTGTTGGGTAGTGTTTCATTCTGAAGTTCATAGGGTTAATATGAGTCAGACCCAACTCGACAGCACCTAACAACAAGATATTTCATATAAATGAGACCATATAGTATATGTCATTTTGTGGCTGGCTCATTTTGCTTAACAATGTCCTGAAGGCCCATGCATGGTGCAACAATGTGCCAGAATTTCCTTCCTTTTTAAGGCTGAATTATTCAGAGGTATGTAAACACATTTTGTTTACTCATTCATCTGTTGATGGACACTAGGGTACCTGGATTGCTTTCATCTTTTGGGTGTTGTTGAATAAAGCTGCTATGGACATAGGAGTACAAGTACCTCTTTGAGACACTAACAGTTCTTTTTGATATATACCTAGAAGTAGAATTACTGTATTTTACAGTAATTTCTTTTTTTAATTTTAGGAGGAACTTCCATACTGTTTTCCACAGTAACTGCACTATTTTACATTCCTACTAACAGTGCACCAGAATTCCAACTTTTCTGCATGCTCATGACATTTATGGCCTATGTCCATACCACCCTGGTTTCCAATAAGGTCTGATCTCAGAAGCTAAACAGCATCAGGCCTAGTTACTCCTTGGATGGGAATCTGCTTGGCAATACTGGTGCTTAGGCTTGGGAGAAGGACCTGGCTGCCCACTCCTGAAACAATCAGCCATTGAAAACCCTATGGACAGCA
>VMDO01007765.1:48417-89098 GCA_007922755.1 Pedetes capensis | reverse complement strand
ACACACACACACACACACACACACACACACACACACACACACACACACGTACATATACGTATACCATATGGTCATCAGGGCACCCAAGGTTCTAGCACCAAAAGTGAAGAAAGGAAGAAAACAGAACAAATTTGAATTTTAAAAGGGCAGCCAGCCATGGTGGCTAGTGCCTATAATTCCAGAGACTCTGGAGGCAGAGGCAGGAGGATCGCAAGTTAGAGACCAGAGGCAGTCTGTGTAACTTAGTGAGTCCCTGTCTCAAAAATGGGCTGACAGGTGCAGCTCAGTGGTCCAGCGCTTGCAGAGCATGCAAGCCTGAGGCTCCGGGTTCAAACTCCTGTACCAAAAAAAAAAAAAAAAAAAAAAAAAAGGATGTACATGTATTGCTACATGTATGAGTGGCATACATGTGTGTCTGAATTAGCCATTCTGTGTGTTGCTGGGACCAATAAATACATTCACATTACTTCTTCTGAGAAAAAGGTGCTCCAGACTCAAATAATAACCCTTGGACTGATCAGCACTCAGCCTTCCAGAGTAGATTGTGATCAGGTGCCAAGTACCACTGTATTAACAAACAGAATCCAACACTGTATTATACTAATAATGCACCAGAAGCCTGTAGGATTTATTCAAAAGGTTCAAAGTTAGTATGCTAACTATTCTAAGGAACTCAATACTAGATGTTGTTTTAATAATTTTACATAGACACTGATAATCCTTTTAGCAAAATATAACCCTCTGTCCTGAGAAAAAACATGCAATTATTTGGGAATTGATAGATATTTTTTAACATCATTCAGCATATATGCCTAATTCTAAAGCCAGCATCTTACTTAATCAGAAAAAACATCTAGGGGATCTTCTAAAATTGTGAATAAGGCAAAGATGAAAAATATTTCTATATATTCAACATTGCATTAGTGATATGTTGTTGGTAGTTGCAAGGTGCCATCGAGTTGGATTTGACTCATAGTGACCCTAAGTACAGCAGAACTAATAACTACCCAACACTTAGCAATGCACATGATCTTTTTATGTTTGAGCCCATGGTTGCAGACACTAAGTTTCTTCTCATTTTTAGTTGTGCCATATGAGCAAAGGGAGGTCCCAGGGGTTTTATTCCATTTCCATCATTAAGGGCAACTCTACTTTGAGGAGGTAACTCTTCCTCAGTCATTTCTTGAATGCCTTCCAGCTAGGGGGGCTCATTTTCTGGCACTATATTTAATAGTGCTTTTCTGTTCCTCATAGAATTTTCAATGGCCAGTTGTTTCAGGAGTGGGCTGCTGAATCTTTCTCCCTGGTCTGTCTTAGTCTGGAAGCTAAGTGAAACCTGTGCACCATGGGTGGCCCTGCTGGTATCTGAAATACTGTAAGCATAGATTTCAGCACCGCAGCAACATGTAATTCCTCACAATACAACAAACTGACAGACACATATGGCCCAATGAAATAAGATATAAGATCATATTTGAGTCATATAATTGTTAATGAAATGGGAAGAAGATATTCTCCAATAATATAATATGTTTGAAATAACACAAAACTAAAATTATGCCCATAAAATAATTTAGGAATAACATGATATAAAATTAATATATGAAAATCAATAACCTCTTTGTAGTAAATAATAGTTACCAAACAATTGAGAAAACCTCATTTACAGTAACAAAAATTATCCTACTTAGGGCTAAGCTTAATGAGAATAGTACAAAAACTTTATAAGGAAATTTTTAAAATAACTTCTGCACAACACAGTATCATATTTGAACAGATGGATAGACATGCCTTGTTCTTGACAAGGATGACTCAGCACTATCAATATGTTATTTTCTCCCTAAGTTGATTACTTAATTTTGCAAAATTTCAACAATAAAAATGCCAATAATGGTGTTTTAAATGGAGGTAAGCAAGTTGATACTAAAGTTTGTATGGAAAAATAAGTATGCAAGAAGAAGTAGGAAATCACTAAAAATGAAAAATAGAAGTTCCAAAGAGAAATAACTTGATTAGACTTTAAAAAACAGCGTAAAATTGCATAATCAAGTCAGAGTGGTACTGGATCATGGAGCGACAGATGATTAATAGGATAGAAAAGAGACCTCAGAAATACATCCATATGCATATGGAAATGTATACTTAATATAGATGGTATATCATATCAAAGGGTAAACAATCCTTTTAGTATATAGTATGGAGACAACTGGATAGTCATTAATAAAAAGATAAAGTTAGTTGATTGCTTAACACCATACACAAGAATAAACTCCAAATTCTCTTTGGTATTAACTCAAAATTTGGTTAAGTTCTTTTATTTTTACCTGTGCTGCTGTTACCACATGTTCTGAGATCATGCTCAGACATGGATTTGGGCAGACTTATTACAGAATTTGGCCCTTCCTTTCCTTTCTGTCCTTCATTTCCCCTTCTGTTCTCCAGTGGCCATTTTTCTCCATTATATTAGAGATTCTATTGGTTTTTCTATTAGAATTTTACCTACACAGTAAGCATAAACTTCAGCCTAAAGATATTTTACTATTGTATACAGACAGATATACAGGATGGGAGACTGCCTGGAAATACCCAATGTTGTAGGCTTGGGAGAAGGACCTGGCATCCCACTTCCCAACATAATCAGCCATTGAAAACCCAGTTTACCAGTATTAGGAATTTACACAAAAGCAGATGAGTCACCATACCACAGAGACACCTGCATCTTCACGTTCAATGCAGCACTTTTCACAATATCAAGGATATGGAATCTATCAAAGTGCCCATCAACAGAAGAATGGATAAAAAAACTATGGTACATATACACAATGGAATACTACTCAGTAATTAAAAAATGAAATGATATCATTTATAGCAAAATGGATGGAATTGGAAAAAATTATCTTAAGTGAACGAACACAAGCCCAAAAAGAGAAATACCACATGTTCTCACTCATATGTAGTAGCTGAATCAAACTTAAAAAAAGGAAAGTATCCCGTAAATAAATTGCAACGTAATAAAAAGCTCATGTAAACTTAGCATAGAAGGGACAATTTAAGGAGTGGAAAAGAGGAAGAGATCTAGCAAAAGGAAGCCATGATGGTAGAAGACCGGAGGGCAAGAAGGGCCGGTGAGGATGAGGAAGGAGAGAGAGGTCAACCTCAAACTAAACAGCACAACTTCAGTTTGGGAAATGATAACCATAATACCAATAATAACAAAGGATGGCAGTAGTGCAAACAGACTAGATCACTCGTATTACTGCCGAGAATGTAAAATGATAGATCACTACAGAAAAATGTTTGGACTTAAAATTGGGACGCACGAATATAGATAAATATTCCCATAAAAAAACATACAAATAGAAAGGAGGCCATTGGTGGAGGGGGAGATGGGGGAGGGGGAGGAGGAGGGGCACGAAAGGGTAAGGGGGAAGTTATGTGAGCAATGTACAATTATACGCATATATGGGAACATCACAATGAAATACATGTCAGAATGAAACCCATTAAGTTGTACGTTTAAAATTTCCAATAAAAAATTAATACTGTGAAAAAAAAAAGAAAAAAAAAAAAAGAAAAAAGAATACCCTATGAATAGCAAAGGAGCACTGACATAGTGCCGGGCATGGCACATGGTTGGGGAGTGTTTCATCTGTTATAAATAAGGTTGCTATGAATCACACCTGACTTGACAGCACCTAATAGCAACAACAATATATATGACTGGTAAAATGCATATTATACTATAAAATTGCAACTTCCCTGTGTGTATCTATAAACTTTTAAACTTTTTATAATTTTCAGTACCAATTACTTTCTTTTGAATTGCTAAATTTTTTTCTAAACCTTAGAAGACTTTTAGTTGTGGTCAGTTTACAGAACCATTTTTGTATACCTTCACTAGCACCCAAGCTTTTGTGTAGTTATCAGAATCAATAAATTTGTTTTTAGTCAGTTCCCTTAATTACCAGCAACAGTCTATGGGGCTTTCTATGAACCTCCTTACCACTTCTCAATAAACACCTGGGAAACTGCTATGATCTTGTGTTTTGAAAGCCAAACAGCTAGACACAAATAATACTCTTCAGGCACAAAATGTGAAATTATAATATTATAGTTTGTGAGTCAGTTAAACATATATAATTGCATTTCAAGTTGTAAGTTTTCAGAGATAGATGAAATTTTAGATTTCTGAACTTTTACCTTCAGGTTAAAATAATTATTTTTATCCAGTACCACATTTAAAGACAAGAATAAGAGGGACAATTTCTCTATACACATTATTTAAAAATAAAAAGATGGGGTACTGGAAATGATGAAAGGATTTGAGAGAGTCAAATCCAATATATTTCTTTATTTCATATCATTGCTTCTTATGTTTTTAGAAGTTTATGGTGTAGATTAAGCAAATGAGTCTTGAAAATCAAATTATTTTCCAGATAATTTTCAAAAAGTTCTTTATAACTCAATGAGAGATAATAAATAGATGATTGACAGATGACAGACAGATACATGATAAATGGATAAGCTAACACATTAATAGATCGAGGATGATATGTTCCCATTTTAAAAATAACACTGGGCTTTCACCCAGTAGAGTGTTGTAAGTGATGACTCAAGGAGATCCTTCTAGGACACTTTTCAAATATAATTTGTGGCATAAATATTGTATCTATGTGAGAGGAGTATAAAGTACAACCCAAGTACAAAGTGTGATACAAATATTTAATATGTCAGGAAGCCATGCCTGCAGGTATTCAGAAGTAAACAAAAAATTCAAATAAGTGTGCTGTGCAAGGAAGCATCCCTTTAGTGTCCCACTGTCTTGACTGGAGGCATAAAATATACTGGCTCTTATGTTAACATGGAAAACCATACCTGCTGTGATTGTTCCTTAATGAACCAACCCTTAAAAAATTCAGCCCAGTGATTCAAAGTTTGCTAGGAACTGGTTAGAGAATAGCCCTGCTAATTTTCTCTAAATTTAACAGCCACTAATTATATTGCAGGACCCCCTTCCTCTACTGATTACCTTTAAGTGCTCCATGAGATAAGGTGCTAATGAGATTTCTTTCTGTCTTTTTTTCTTTTTTCTTTTTTTAAAAATCATTTTAACAGCACTATTAAGGCTGATGTAGTATGCAAGATTTACTCCACTAACTCCAGCTTGGTCTATGTTTCTTTCCACTCGTATATAGAAGGTGATTTTGTTTTATGGAAGATGAGGATTAATCCTCAAGTGAAGATGTTTTATTTCTATCATTAATGAACAAATTGCTTTTTTACAAGGCTTGGCTGCAGGAGATTAGCTATTCCTTTCTGGTTATTTAGAGGCCCTTCAGGCTTTCTTTGGGGATCTCATTACTTTCTACAGCACTTCAGAAAGAGATTAAAGAGTCCTAAAGGATGCTAACATATACATAAACCTGAATATGTTATTCTTCTTAGAAAGAATAGGCAAAGAATGGGGAGGTATGTTGTTTGGGAAACAAATAAAAACCTAATATATTTTGTCAATGCAAGGGTTATGAGACCTAATTTCACTATTAAACTCACATGGATAATTTGCTTCATTTATTGGAGTTTTCAAAGATACTAGAGCATAAGTAGTGGATATTATAGAAAATTATTTTTATGTAATTTTCTTAACTATCAATTCATGAATGACTATGCACCATAATTCCATTCATCATTGTAAGTTTTGCTATCATTGTTAATAATTATTAACAATTACTGAGCAATTACTGTATACCTAGCACTATGCTAAGTGATTCAAACTCATAGTTTCATTTAATCCAGTGAATAATCCCATGAAATTATTAACACTGTTTATCCTCCTTTATAAATGAAGAAACTAAAAGTGACATGGTAAGCAGTGAAGGCATTATCAGAAATCAGCTTCACCTGATAAGGGCAGCCATTATCCAATATTTACCCATTTTGTTTTAAAGTGCCAGGGTGGGAACTCAGAAATTACCCTGCTAGACATGTTGACTGAGATTAAACTCTGCCACTGAACCATCCATATTGGTGTCAATTAGTCACAGTCCAGTTGGAAGCAAATTTCATGGCAGCCAATTACTAGGTTGGTTGAACAAACATACAATCTGAGTAAGCAGGAAGTTCCTTCAATGGTTTTATTTTACTCAACTTTAGTGATCCTTGGTCTGTGAACTGTGACATTAGATGTTCTTTATTTGACAGTACGACCACCTCTTTTTCTACATGGGGAATGCTAAGCAAGAGTCTTGTACCCAGGATAGATTTTGAAGAATGATAAAGAATATCATTTATTGAGTGCTTTCATGGGCTACTCATTCTTTAAAATCCTTTATGTTTATTGTCTTAATTCATTTTACAATGTTGTATGGTAATATTCCCCCTCTTTTTGACAGGCAAGGGAAACTAGGCAGAAAATGTGAAGTAATTTCTGCCAAATCATATGGTGAATGGCAGAGAGAGGATTCTAACCCAGAGAGTCAGATCAAGTCTGTCGTCTTCTAGACTGCCACTCCGTAGAAACACCATACTTCCAGTTGCTCAGGCCAAAACTTTTGAACCTATCTTTAACTCTCATTGCTTTTATATACTGAAAATATACTGTCTCCAACATTTCCAAAATCTGACCATTTCTTACTATCTCCTCAGTCTTCACCCTCATCCAACTCCCATCAGCTTCAACTAGATTTTCACAATAGGCTCCTTTTCTTTCTCTCTGACTCTGACCTTGTATTTTAAAATATTTTCCATATCCAGCTTAAAAATAGAAATTCAGGATATTTTTGGGGATAAATTAGCATCGACATAATAATTATATGTTGGTTATATCACTTTCCAACATCACAGGTAGACAGGAGAGAGACTAGAATCTAATTCCCTAATCCCTGATATAAATTTCATGATATGTATTCCACTGAACATTCCTATATGGGGTTGGTATTATGGTTTTGGGAGAAGGTCCTGGCAACCTACTCCCCCAAAAAATCAGCCATTGAAAACTTTATGAACAGCAGAGAAGCACTGACAGTAGTGCCAGACATGGCGCAGTGTCAGGTTGTGTTTCACCTGCTGTTCATAGGGTCTCTATGAGTTGGTCCCAACTGTATGGCACCTAACAACAACAATTCTGGTTATACTCTTAGTTTTCTGTTAATCAAAGTGAATCACCGATAAAACAAAAGTCAAACAAAAAATCAATCATAGTATTCAGAGGTATTACCTACCAATTGTGAAGTGTTTTTTCTTATCTTAAAGATATGTTCAAATTAGCTTTTTATTTAGGAAATAAATTCTATCAAAAACTGAGTCATACCAGGATTATGCATTTGCTTTTGAAGATCTGAATCCATTCTGTGTCCTGTTCTCTTACACGACTCCACCTCCCCATCAAATTCAACATCACCTATAATACTTAAGTCTTCAGAATACTTATCTCAAAAAGAGTCATCCACAAAAGTAACACATTATCTTCAAATTATGTTCATATGAGCAAATTATAAGCCAAATTACTTATATCTTTGGTAGAAGTGCATAATGAAAGAAACTGGCTTCTGCACAAGATTTCTATTTAAGTAACAAATTTTGGATCTGTAAGAGGTGTATTATACATAATGCAACCCAAAGTATGAGATGTAGATTTCCAAATTATTTAATATTTAATTTGATAGTACAGTACATGGGTAATAGCTTCTTAAAACAAGCAAGAATAAAGAATCATAAAAAATAATTTATGAGGAATAGAAGGTACATGTTATTTTTACCTATATATTATTTTATAGATTTTAATTATACCTTTATTATATTCTGTATACTATACAACATATGGGCTGGGATATAGCTCAGTGGGTAGAGCACTGCGCTGCAGTCTCTGAGGTCCTGAGTTCAATTCACAGCACCACAAAAATGGGAGAAGGGCCTGGCAATCCATTCCCAAGGCAATCCCGAAACAGTCAGCCATTGAAAACCCTATGAGGGTCTCTATGAGTCGGATACCGATTCGAGGGCACCTAACAACAACAACATACAACATATACTATCTATTATAGAATGGCTACACTGCATCCTACATATTTTGGACATGTAGTCAGGAGGGATCAATCCCTGGAGAAGGATATCAGGTTTGGGAGAGTGGCAGGTCAACAAAAAAAGGAAAACCTCTGCTAGATGGATTGACACAGTGTCTGCAACCATGGGCTTAAACACAAATAAGATCATGTGTCTGGCACAGAATTGGGGAATGTTTCGTTTTGCTGTACATAGGGCCTCTATGAATCAGATCCAACTAGACAGCACCTAACAACAACGACAACAACAATCATTTGTCAGTAACATCTTAGGCAAGTAATTTCAGGTAGATTTTTTTAATGTTCTTTATTGGTTATTTTTGCTAAACAGATATATCCAATTTTAATGGAATCAAGTTTATCAATAAGATATGGGCTTATTTGTTCTGTTTAGGAAATACTTTACTATCTAGACAGATATTCATGTTTATAAATGTTAGTTTTTTCTTTAGATATGTCAATTTTTTGTCCATTTGGAAAAAATGTGTAATGTGATAATCCAGTTATATATTCTTCCCTTAATGGAAAGTGATTGCTTCAATCTCACTTGTCAAATTGTTTTTCTTTTTCTGTGCTTTCATATGTGTGTGTAATCTATTCATGAGCTCTTGATTCTATTTCATTAGTCATGCTTTTTCCTATTCCTGTGCTAAAATAAATTCTGATGTTCCCCACTTAGAAAGTGACTTGCCTACTCATGGTTTTTCTATATAAATTTTAAAAACATTTTCTCAAGTTCAACCACACTCCACTTAATATTTGGAGCTGGGTGGCTGTTGTATGGACTTTATACATCAATTTGGAAAGAACTGGCATGTTAACCATATAACTATATGCATAGTATTTTTACATTATTCAGGTTAAATATTTCTAGATATTTAAAATATGTAATAGTTCATTATAATTTTTATCAAAACAAATCTTATTTATCGTTTGTTAGCTGTGTTTATGACACTCCTATCTATGTTGTTGTTGTTAGGTGCCATGGAGTCGGTGTTCGACTCACAGCGACCCTGTGTACAAGAGGCGAAACGCTATTGTCAGTGCTTCTCTGCTGTTCATAGGGTTTTCAATGGTGGATTGATTTTTTGGGGGGAGGGAGGAGGGAGTTGCCCCGTCCTTCTCCCAAGCCTGCAGCACCTGGTGTTCCCAGGTGGTCTCCCATCCAAGTACTAACCAGGCCCCACTCTACTTACCTTCCGAGATCTGATGGGATGGGACTCCTATGTATAGTACATGATAATATGATATTGTTATTGTTGTTAGGTACTGTTGAGTCCAGTCCAACTCATAGCAAACCTATGTATAAAGAATGAAACACTCCCTGACACTGTGCCATGCACATGATCTTTCTTATGTTTTACATATTACATGCTTTTAAGTAACATGCATTTTGAGAGTATATACTCTACCAAACACAAATTTGCTACTATTAATTATATAAAAATACATACACATTTTAATAAATAAAACTTCTGAAGTACCTTTGTCTAATACTTTGTTGAGCTGTATGAAAATTCAATTAGCATTTACATAACTCATATTTCTAACAATCCTGTTAAACCTTTTTATTAACTGTAAATTTTACCAAATAATGCCTTTATATATGCACATAGGCAATAACATACCTTTAAAACCTTTACATGGAATTCACTTTTCTCAGACTTATTGTGCAAGTCAATGAAAATGATAATGTTAGTTCTTTTCCTAGTTCCAGAAATTCTCAAATTCACTGCAGGAACATGACCCATCTGCTGAAATATAAAAATCTGTCACCTAGACACAAGTTTAGTTTTACCCCCAAATATTCCAGTGGTCACGATAATCTGTTAAATGATTTTAATAAAATAGCACAATATCTTCCAAAAATCTATCTTCTGTAACTCTTTACTTTGTCTCTCCATATGAGCTGCTAGTTTCAAGATTCTGGAATTTTATCACATTTCTTGATATGCTATACCATTCCATAGTTTAATTGCCTTTCTATAGTTGAGACAGTTTCCTTATTTTATGAAGAGCCTGTTACAGGTCAATATTTGCCTTACATTTCTAAAAATATCTTCATCCTCTCACCTACTTGCTTAATAACTTAATATGATAGAAGTTCACATTCCCTCTGGATCTGATGATTTTGCAGAGAAATCTGAGATTATTATAATCCTTTGTCTTCTTACGAAACTTTAAAGTTCTTTTTAAAGTCAATTGGAATAGTTTTAACATTTTCAGATCTGAAATGTGGTTTGGAAGCTATAAAAAATTTGTATTTTTCTCCTTTCTTCAATTTATATGCTTATATGTAGAAATTTCTCTCATGTGTCTGTCACCTTGTCATGCTGTGGGGGCTTGAGTGTTGCTGTGATGCTGAAGGCTATGCCGCTGGTATTTCAGATACCACCAGGGCCATTCATGGTGGGCAGGTTTCAAATGAGCTTCCAGACTGAGACAGACTAGGTAGAAGGATCTGGCAGCCCACTCCTGAAAAAATTAACCATGGAAAACCCTATCAAGAGCAGAGAGGCACTGTCAAATATAGTGCAGGAGAATGAGTCCACCAGGCTGGAAGGCATTCAAGAAACAACTGGGGAAGAGTTGCCTCCTCAAAGTAGAGCTGACCTTAATGAGGGGAGTGGAGTTGACCCCCTGGAACCTCCATTTGCTGATGCGGCACAATTCAAAATGAGAAGAAACATAGTGACTGCAATAATAGGCTCAAACATAAAGAAAATGATCATGTGTATGGCACAGTGTCAGGTAGTGTTTCTGTTATACATAGAGTGTCTGTGAGTTGGACCCAATTCAATGGCACTTAAGAACAAATGTAGACATTTATTTCATGAGTTATGAGAGTTCTCCTTTTTGAAGCTATTTAATCTTTAAGCATACAGGCAGTGGGTGGCATGGTGGTGCATACCAGTAATCCCAGAGATTTAGGAGCCTAAGCCAGGAGGATAGCAGTTTGAGACCAGAGGCAGCCTGTATAATTTAGTGAGACCCTGACTCAAAGTAAAAATTTTAAAAATTGACTGGAATGCAGTTCTCTGGTAGAACATTTGCAAAGTATGTGTGAGGCCTTAAGTTCAACCTCTAAGTAGTGCCCCCAAAAATAATAAATAAATAAAATAAAGACCAAACGTAACTTGATATGGACTTAATAAAATAATGATATACCACAAGATTAGCATCTTAACAATCTTGCTTAAATATCTTCCACAACATGTATTAATTTTCTAATTGATGTTCCCTTGTAAAAATTTTTGTGTTAAGGATGTTTTTATATAGATACAAAGTTTTGGTCATTCATGAATAATAGCAATTCCAAAGAGGATCCATATTCCAATCAATTTTCTGGCCCATAGTGCTTTCTAAAGAGAGTTTTATTTGCAATTATGTCAGTACAAGGTGAAACATACTAAGATACAGAGGGAGAGCCAAATCATTACAGTTCCACCCTGCGAGATATATGACCTTCTTTTCAAAGAATAAAAGATAAGCCTCCTAATTGTATCTTTGCATCATAAGACTGTTGAAAATACATTTGCCAGGATGAAAGGCAATTAAATGTTCCTGCTGAACCCAGTGTTTGTATAAGTCTGTTTCTTTAGTTTGATTCCTAAAGAATAACATTATTATGAGAGTTAGAGATGAAAAAATGTATTAACTCTTCCAGAAAGTATAAAACTATTCTTTTTCCTTTCATTGTTTCATTTTTTTTTTTTGCAGTTTTACCCATTCTTCCAAAATATATCATTGTTAAAGAACAGGACATTTATAGAATTCACTGACAAATTCTCCATAATTTGAGGTTGTAGCCAAATAACCCTATAGGGGAATAAAATCCTTCAATTGAAATGGGACAATCTCCTGCCTCATCATGAAGATGTCACAATCATTTTTCTTTCTATTTTCTCTCTAATTTGCAGTTTTATACCTAACAACTTCATTAGAATGGTTAGAAATGATTCTCATGCTTAGAATCTTATGCATCTGTCATTTTAAAAAGACTCGACCAGTGTTTTTGCTGGGATGGAAATGGAATAATCTATGAAGAGATTAGGAAGACACTTCTTAAATTTTTTTCTACCATTTTGAGTGCCAAAGTAGATGCAAATAAATAGTTTCAAAGGCTTTCCAAAGTTTGCTTGATTTTATTTTCTTGTAACGTATATCCTTTGCTGGGAAAAGCCAACCAGCTGGAAAAGGCAAATTTCCTAAGAAATGAATTATTTAATTATAGCTGTCTGACTTCAGTTGATTTGATGGTATGTTTTTCCAGTCTGCTTAAACTTTTGTCCTCATTTCCCATTGTCTCCAGCTAACATTCAATTTATACAAAACACATATATTTGAATGCATTCTGGGCACAGGGTAGGTAGATGTCCCAAGGAAGCTTCTACCTATTCCCTAACTATTCTATCATGATAAAACTCTGAAAAATTATTGGCCTAATGATAAAAACTATGAAGAATTATTTTACATTTATATTCTTGTGTAAATTTTAAAAATATGTATCAATCTCATTAATAAACATCCTCGAAAATGTATCATTAATTTTACAGGTATTTTACTACTTATTAAGCTATGAGAACACTCTGTCCTGAAAATTCTTACAGTATAGGTGAAGATATTTCACTGGGAAACCTGGAGGAATATATTTGTTGTTGTTAGGTGCCGTTGAGTCGGTATCCAACTCATAGCGACCCTTATAGGGGTTTTCAATGGCTAAATGCTTCGGGATTGCCTTGGGAGTGGATTGCCAGGTCCTTCTCCCATTTTTGCGGTGCTGGGAATTGAACTCAGGACCTCAGAGACTGCAGCGCAGTGCTCTACCCACTGAGCTAAATCCCAGCCTGGAGGAATATATAGAAAAGTGTTAAAAGTGAGAGGAGGTAGTATTATAGGATATTTCAACTTTTTAAACCTTTGCTTAGCTGATATGTGTGTTCTCTCTAAAATAATGCCATTTTAGTTACATATTAAAATAATAATTTTAAACATGAATGTTTGAATATTTGTCAAATACTAGATGATATAATTTGTTTGGTCTGTTTCTGAGTTCTCCATTCTATTTGATCAATTTATGTTTCAGTCTCTGTCTTTTTATGAGTATCACTATTTCCTTGATATTATGATATTTATCATGCCATTCCTTTTCAAAATAGTTTCTATACTCAATCTTTTTGAGTTTCTGTATAAATTTTAGAGTCACCTCATCAATATATATAGAATTAAAATGTGCTATAATTTTGTTTGCAATTGTGTTGAACTTACAGTATCAACTGGAGAGAACAGACTTTTCACTGTATTGAATCTTTCAAGAAATGTGTTCATTTTACCTGTTATAGAGTTCATTAACATGAAGTTTTTCCCAGGATTTTTTTATTAACTAGGATAATTCCTCTTTTTATTCTTGATACTTATAATTTGTATCCCCTTTACCTATTTTTTCTAAAGTTCTATTTGAGATATGTCAACTTTATTATTTCTATGGATTTTTTTTGGTTGCATTAACTTTCTGTCTTGTTTTTCAATTCTCTAGTTGTTTCTGTCTTCATTTTTTAAATTTCTTCCTGCTTTCTATGGGTTTAATTTATTGTCTTTTTCTACATTAAGGTAAAAACAATGGGCATTTAAGAATTTTTTCTAGAAAAAATTTAAAGTCATATATTTTTAGACTAATGCCATTTAGTATATGGCATTATTAAGCCATATACTGAATTTTGGTGTGTTTATATGCATTTTATTGAAATATTTTCTAATTTGTCATGATATTTCCTTTCGGACTATGGTCTACTTAAAAAAGACGATATTTAACTGCCAAACATTTGCCATTTTTTCAAATATTCTCCTAGTATTTGTTTCAAACGAATTATATTGTTGAACAGATTCTTGTATTATAAATTTAATCTTTTAAAATATATTGAAATATGTTTCAATGCTTAGTTACATGCTGTATCTTGGTGAAAGGCACATGTACACTTGAGATGAAAGTTTTTGTTGTAACACTGTTGCGTGGTTTATCTATAGCAATTCATTCCAGTGGTTTGATTGTGTTCTTCAACTTTTATAAAATCTTGTTATTTATTGGTTTTTATGTAAATGTTCTATTAATTACTACAGGGAGTGTTAAAATTTTAAATATAAATTTGTTATCTCCTATTTTTCCTTTAAGTTTTTTTCAGTTTTTTAAAATTTATTTTTAAGAACCATTGTTCATTACATATCCATTTAGGGTCTTCTTGATGATTTGACCTTTAATAAAATGTCTCTTTTTATTCTAGTACTTTTAAAAGTCTGCTTTTCTGATACTACCATATTAATATTTAAATTTCTTAGGCATATTGTAATATATATATATTTTTTCTCATTCTTTAACTTTTTGCTTATTTATTTTTTAAGGTTAATTATTTTCTTTTTGGAAGCAGGTAATAGGATATTAATTTTTTCTCTACTCAGACTATTTTTGCATATCAATGGATGTCAGCAATTTATGTTTAACTCATATCTACTAGCATTTTTCTATTTTTTCTACTTTTCCATCTATGGTTTGTTAATTTTTTGTTCTTTGATTTTCTTCTTTTGTATTAACTAATAGATTCATTATCCCATTCTATGTCTAATATCATTAGCTAAAAACTTTTCTTTGGCGAGTTTGCTGTTTTATATGAGTTAATTGAATTGAGATCTGTTTTTCCTTTTAAAAAATCTTGCTCTGATGAATCTAGAATAACTCTCTATCCACATCAGCTTATTATATAAGCTTAAGTATTCTGGAATCTTCACTGTTTTTTAAATACTTTCCATTTTTACTGGCTAGAAATAAAATATTTCCCTAACTTGTTTGATTTCTGAGAATTTTTTTATCTTATAACTCTATAACTGACTTTTACTTTGTTCATATAATTTTAAGGTCATCTATAATCATCAAAGACTCAGCAGATGTAGAGCAGATGTGTTCGGCTTGCACTTGCGCGCTCTCTCTCTCTCTCTCTCTCTCTCTCTCTCTCTGCAAAGTTTTCTCCTCTCTGATACATCTATCTGCAAATGCTAGCTGCCCTGGCTCCTAGTATCTCCAACTCCTTTTCTTTTTCTTTAGGTACCGGGGTTTGAACCCAGGGACTTGCACATACATTGAAAACACTCAACAGCATCCTCAGTATATTTTTATACTTTTATCTTGAGAGAGGGTATTGCTAAAATATGCGAGCTGCCTCTGGCCTCAAACTTGTGACCCTCTTGCCTCTGCCTCCCAAGTGGTTGGGATTACAAACATGCACCACTGAGCTTAACTTCTCCATTATTTTTCCTCTGCAGACACACATTCTTAACCTGCAATTCAGAAACAGCTTCAGTGAGAAAGCCACCATGGTTGTGAGGTCACCTTGTTTCCTTTCTCAGAAGTCGTAATCTTGCCTGTTTCCTAATATCTGAAAGTCATTGTCTCTTATATTTTCCTGTTTTTACTTATGCTTTGTGCAAGAATTATGTTTGATCCTGGCTGCTCTATCATGTTTAGAAATAGAAATCTATAAGTCTTTCATAACATTTTATCTATACTTATGATAGATATATTTTGAGTTGAGTAGGTATAGCTTACTATATATATATATATATATATATATATGTCTATATATATGTATATATTTCTGACATTCATTATATTTAGAGTGGTACTTGTTGTTGTTGTTGTGTGCAGTCAGATCAAGTCTAACTCATAGCGACTCTCATAGGGTTTTCAATGGCTCACTGTTTCCAGATTGCCTTGGGAGTGGGTTGCCACGTCCTTCTCCCATTTTGCGGTGCTGGGAATTGAACTCAGGACCTTAGACACTGCAGAGCAGTGCTCTACCAACTGAGCTAAATTCCAGCCCCGAGTGTTACTTAGGAATTTAAATAATTTAATTATTAATAATTTAATAATATCAGTGCATTTATGTGTGAAAAGTAAATTTTTAAATTTAGAACATATATAACTGATGTATTTTTTCCATAAAAGTAAGGCCTTCATGGTTAAGGGGAAGAAAAGAATGAAAAGATATAGCAATGAGGATTCAAGGGCAGTAGAACTCCTCTATATGACACTGTACATGCGGATACATGTCAGGATAAATTTATCCAAACCCATACAATGGACAAGACCAACAGTGAGCCCTAAGGTTGACTACGTAATGTGGGTGATAATGAGGTAGCTTCATTCATTGTACCAAATATTCATTCTGTAGGGAGATGTTGAAGGCTAGGTAGCCTACGGGTATATGAGGGCAGGAGGTATCTGGGAAATATCTGTTACCTTCCACTCAATTTTCCCAGGAATAGAAAACTGCTCAAAGCAATGATGTCTACTTTTTAAGTGAAGCCATTTCCTGTTGGTTTTCAAGGAGAAACTCTGCATCTGAAGTTAACAGGAATTGAGCAGAACACAGGAGGGGATAAGGTGACATGAGGATGTTGCAGGAATATTTTCCCACAGAGATATGCCATTGAAATATTTGCAATGGTAGGTGTGGCCCAGATACTTTATGAATGGGTATTTAGATTGTTTGAGGAGTGATACCACACTGTAGTTCCTTTATGTACCTTCAAGACTATATGACAAAAAATTGTCCCACGTGAGCAGCAAATTCTTTATTATCAAGGAAAGTATTCTATGTTCCTTATAAGTATTAGGGCAGATGATGGAATAAAGGAGAGTCCCAAGGCAGTGCAAGGTGTAAATTGTATCAAAAAATCAGATTAAGAAAAGATCAGATTAAGAAAAGAGTTTAAGGCCTTGAGAATTCACAGAAACCCTGCATAAGCCCTTGAGGTCTTCTAACAAACTTAAATCCTAAAGAACATATTGACACCCAATAATATCTGAAGTAATTAGTAAGGAGGTGGAGACAGGTGGATCATGAGTTTGAGGCGAGGGAGAGCCTGTGTGACTTAGTGAGGCCCTTTCTTAAAATTATTATTATTGTTGTTAATAATAATAATAGGGTTGGGAATACAACTTGGTAATAGAGTACTTGCTTACATTGAGGAAGTGCTTGCCTAGTGTGTATGAGGACCTGGGTTCAACCTCCCAGTTCTGCAAAAGCTTTGCTTAATATATTTTTTGACCGTGAATACTGTTTCCATTTTAAAATAACAAAAATATAGTTTTTGTTATTTTTATTTGCATATTTTGTGATTTCATGTCTAAATTCTGAGAGTCTTTATATACTCTTAGTTCTTTCTCTTTGGATTACAAAATGGGAAAATTAAAATTCTACAATATTCAAGAAATATGTATCTAAGCCAAAATGAATATTTCACACTCCTTATGAGATGATAGAACTTTAAAATTTGAAGTTCAACTTCATTTTCATCATTTTATCATTTGTGAATGCTTTAATGTGCTTTAATTTATATTTTTGTAAAGTGAGTAAAACTGTCATTTTCAGAAATACATATTTTATTGGTTTATCTTCCAAAAGATTTTCAGTGCATGTTGGCACACTGAAGGGACACTGCATATTACTATGTTGAAGTGAAACGCTGAAATTTTAACGTAATCTTTTATTTTTGAACATAAAATCATTTTTAGGAAATATTTAAATACATTCTGAAGAATTATGTTCTGTCTGCATTGAAAAAAATTTGGAAACTGTTGTTCATAGGAATTGAGGAAGGATTTGTCATCCCGGTTCCATTTATGAATATAAAACATCAGTATTACACTACTTTCTGTGCTGCTATCTCTTTCAGAATTGTTCCCTGAGGGAGTTTTCTTTCAGTAATTTTTCTATGTTTCCTCTGATCTAAGTCTATTAAAATCTTCTAAAGTTGTAAAATAAGTTGTTATTGAGATGTCTCATTTGATCAGAGTTATGCTAAATTAATAGTTCTAGGTTTTTCAGTTAGTAAGCACATCTCAGTAAAGATTCTAATGTCTCTCCCCAATGTAGGTAATGTCATAAGTTCAAATGCCAGAAACAATATGAATAAGCATCCATAGCCTATTAATATTGCTATTCTAAAAATATTCCTTTTCAAATAATACCTTAGATTCACAGAAAGCACTTGTTGTGTTAGTTTGTTGTTGTTATTGTTAGGTGTTATTGAGGTCTGATGATAGAGACCTTATGTACCACAGATTAAAATACTCCCCAACACCGGGGCATGTCCAGCATTGTCAGTGCTTCTCTGCTACTCATAAGATTTTCACCGGATGATTGTTTGGGGATTGTTTTGGGAGTGGGCTTCCAAGTCCTTCTCCCCTTTTTATGTGGTGCTGGGGATTGAACCCAGGACCTGAGAGAGGGCAGGTCTGCACTCTACCAACTGAGCCAAACCCAGCCTGTTGTATTTGTTACTTATCATTAATTGTGAGTGGTAGCATTTGTTGCTTGGCAATACAAACTGAAAGGAAGCAAAGAAACTATTTTCCAGAGAAGAATATTTTTATTCCCTATGGAAATCAAAGCAGCCATGCCATGTTAGTGTGTTTGACGTAGACTGAAATGAGAACACCTAGCTCAAAGTTTCAAATATTCTCTGTTTTATTGTTAAGAGCTCATCTGTCAGAGTTGTGTGAGGAAATTCTTCGTGGAAATTCTTCAGTTACATTATCACATTTATATCCTGTTGATACAAAATTGATGGTGAAGATAGCGGTGTATTGAACTTTAAATTTGCAGATGGACAACTAAAATTATGCTTTATGAGGTAAATGAAAATAACTTTTGTACTGAATTCTTCTATTTTTTAAAAACATGTCTGATCTAAAAATATCCTACAACAAACTTTGTCAAAACACCATAACTCATAATGATTTTGCAAGTTATATATGGCAGTTAGACCTTGTAATTGTTATTTGGAGCCTGCTAAATTAAAATATATAACCTTATTCATTTTTTCTTTTGTACTGTATGTATTTTGTTGCAATTGTAACATTGAGTCAACAATTTTTCACATCTGTAAGTGTCTTAAATACTCCTTAGTACCAGTATAAAATAAATTTTGTACCTATCCAGAGTCACAAGAGATATCCATGCAAAGTTATACATTTTTTTCATTCCATATCAATCATAAAATATATAGAGGCCACAAATTCTTTGATATTTTAAAAATTCACTCTTTCATACCTTATATATTGATACCTCAAATTGGTTTTAATAATACAATACCAGCACTTGGGCTGTATGTTTGCAGGAAAGTTTAACATAGAAAAGGATATTTCTATTTGAAGCAAATACCAAAGAAACTGGAAATCAGGTTGTCTTTGATATTTCCCTACATATAAAGATATTATGTATATATAATATCATATATATGGATCCCTTTTTTCTTTTTACTAATTTACTTAAGTAATTTTATTTTTTATTTTATTTTTGTTCATTGTTCCCAATATGTCATGGGAAATATGTAATTCTCTCTTTTGCCATTAATTTCATTTTATTAGTAATTTTTTTTTAGTGTACAGCTTAACAAGTTTCATTATGAGGTTTGCATACTTGCAAATCATTGTACATTGCTCATGTTCAACTTTCCCATTACCTTCTCATGACCTCTGTCCCCCATCCACCTTTTCCCCACTAGTGGTCCCCCTTCTACTTGCATGTATTCTTTGTGTGTGGATCTGCCTATTTACGTACCTATTTATCCATCCATCCATATTCAGGTTATACCTTATGGGCAAAATATGGTATATTTCCCTTACTTTCTCCCATTATCCTTCCTTCCTTCTCCCACCCCCTTCTTTTTAGTCAATTATCTTTCCCTGTAGAGTCCTCATCCACTTTTATGACCTCCATATTTTAATATTGAATATATATTGAAATTTAACATCTGCATATGATAGAAAATGTGACTTTTGTTTTTCTGGGTCTGGCTTATTTCACTTCAAATGATCTTTAGTTCCATCCATTTTCCAGCAAAAGACATAAATTTGTTCTTTATGGCTGACTAAAACTCTATAGTTTATATATATCACAACATCCTAATCCACTCATCTGTTGGTGGACCCCAAGGTTGATTCCACATCTTGGCTATTGTTAATAGCACCACTATTTACATGGATGAACACATATCTCAATCGTATGTTGACTTATATTCCTTTGGGTATACATGCAGAAGTGGTATTTCTGGGTTATATAGTAGGTCTACGTTTAGTTTCTTGAGGAACCTCCATACTGATTTCCATAGCAGCCTCACCACCCTGTATTCCCACCGGCAGTGTGCTAGTGTTTCTTTCTCCTCTCATCCTTGCCAGCATGTGTTGGTGTTTATTTTGTTGGTAACAGACATTCTGACTGGGGTGGGATGATATCTCAAATTAGTTTTAGTTCACATTTCCTTGATGGCTAAGGATGTTGAACATGTTTTCCTATGATTGTTGGCCATGTGTATTTCTTCTTTTGAGAACTCTCTGTTCAATTCATTTGTGCATATTTTTTTTCAGAGGGTGGAAAATTTTTTTATTGTGATCCTCCATATGAAATATACATCTCTATCTCAATCCAGAACATACACGTGTTTAAACACAGACAGACACACGCCTCTAAGACAAAAGTTTCATGATACCCTCATTGTATACAAAGCAAACCAATATTTTCAACTCTAGTTTTATTTTACATGCTGATCAGAAGTTATCAAATTGGTTCTGTTGCCCAGTATTTGGCCACAACATACCTTAAAGGATGATGAAGAGAAGCTAGACTCCTCCCTTTTGAACAGTTATATAGCCAATGACCTTAAGCTTGCCATGTTTACAGGTCCCAGAAATCACCAGAACAGTCAGGACTCTCCCAGAACGCTGTGGAGGAGGTGCTGAGAGGCTGGCAAGAGCTGTATTTGGGTTCCTCTTCATTTCTCAGTAAATATTTTCTGATATCAATATTTCTTTTTTATTAGAAATTTTTAATGTACTTCATAATGTGATTCATTTTGACATGCTTTTCATTGTGACAATTTTCATATATGCAATTTGATAAACATTATTCATATAGGTTAGCCCTTACCCTCCCCTGTTTCCCCCCTCCCCCCCTTCCCATCTAAGTTTCCCATCCAAGTCTTCTCTATCTTTTACTATGTAGTATTTTTCTATATGTCCTTGGGTTCCATTTCTGTTTAAGATAGAAACTTTTCCTGTAGTGGTCTTTGTTTTTATCTTGTTAGAACAATTACATGTGATTTCTAGTTTATTTACATTTGTGTATATTTTTATTGGATGTTTTGCTTTTGTTGGTGCTTAATTTTTTGAAACCTTTGTACGACTTTCCCTATTTGGATGCATTGTACTCCTTTCTCTTGCCTTGTTGCTGTGGCTAATTACTACATTGATGAGCAATAGAGATAGAACACTCTTTACTTGTTCTTGATTTTAGAAGAAATTCTTTCAGCTTTTCCCCCATTCAGTATACTTAAGTGAAAACAGTAATTGCCTGAAATAAGAAAGGGAGAAGAAAAAGGAGAGAAAGCAGGAAACTGAGGGTTAAGAAAGGAAAGAGATCTAGATAGGAAGTGAATGTTAGGAAGCGAGAGGGGACAGAGAAAAGGTTTGGAAAAAAGAAACCCAACTACATGATAAAGGAAAAAATTGTACAAATAGGAGTAGGTACACATAAGAGCAATAAGAAATAAAAAATATTTCTTTTTCAAAATATATAGTAAAAATGATATCAAAAGTATAGTAAATAGAAAAACGGATATACAGGCAGCAAATGATAAAAAAAGAAAACTAATAAAAGATAAAAATTACATTAGAAAATAGAGAGTGAGGAAAAGAAAAATAACAGTGAAAAGAGGGAAGAAAAGAAAAAGACAAAATAAGAAAAATAAAAAAGCAAACAAACAAAAAGAGCCAGATAACATGTTGCAGCCCAGCAACCTCAGTGTCTGGAGATGCTGAGGCAGAAGGATTTTCAGGCCCAGGCTAGAGGTAGCCTGTGGTATTCAATGAGATCCCATCTCAAAGCAAAAAATAAAAGGGCTGGGGATACTGCACAGTCATACAGTGCTAACCCTGTGAAAAGCCCTGGATTCAATGCCCAGCAAAGAGGGAAGGAAAAGAAAAAGGAGAAGGAGAAGGAGAAGAAGGAGAAGAATTAGAAGGAGGAGGAGGAGGAAGAGGAAGCGGATGAATAAGAAGAAGAAGAAGAGGAGGGGGAGGAGGGGGAGGGGAAGAAGATGAAGAGAAAGAAGAAGGAGAAGGAGGAGGGGGAGGGGGAAGAAGGAGAGGAAGAGGAGGAAGAGAAAGGAAAAAGTCCTGTAGCAACTTCTTTCTGTGGCCTCTACTATTGGAATCTGTGAGGCATGGGTGGTAGTCAGTTGAAGATGGAGTCTTTTATGTGACTACGTCTCAGCCTTGCCAGTATCTGAAGTTCCCCTCAGGAGACTTACTCCTGTCCTCTGCCTGGGGTTGGGGGGCTAGCGACTGTCCACTTTTCCTGAGCCTCCTGCAGCCTGAACCTCTTATCCCCTCTGCTGTGATGCTTTGATGCCTGCTGGGGTTGTGGCAGTTACCCCAGGCTCTCTCACAGTGATTATGCTTTGTTTCCAGGCCACTATAGGTAGCTCAGTCTCACACAATAGGTTCCCACTCAAGATGGCACCTTGGAGACCTGAAGCATCTCTTCCCCAATGTTCACCACCCCTCTCAGTCAGGAAGAGCTACTCTCTCACCAAATCCCCCGGATGGACCCAAGGACTTCAAGGATTGTGGGCTTTTCCTGTGGGATGGCCAGCCTGCCTTACCTCTTTGGGTGAGGATTCCAGTTCCACTAGAGGCACAGTTGGAGATTTGTCCTGCTCATTCCCTGTTAGCCAGGTGGCCAGAATGCTAAACAGGCCTCCACAATGAGACACCTGAGTCATTGTTCTGTAACTGCCTGCATGCCTTATGTAATCCTATGATGTAATCACACTGAACTATGATATGATTGGACAATGGTTTTGTCCATCAGTAACTATTGTCTAGAAAGCTTATTACGCCCCTCTGCCTGCACTGGTGCCTAGAGACAGAGTCCCAGAATAAAGAATATCAGACTTGCCCCGGCTCCGTGGGGGGTTTTTCAGGCTTAGAGGTTGGCCCCAAGCGTCCATCTGTTGACAAGGAGCTCAGCCCTGACATTCCCTCTAGCGGTTCAGCTTCCTCTGCATCCTGGGCCCATCCAAAATCTACTCTGTGGTCTCTGTGCTTTTCCAGATTTTCTCTCTTTGCAAGAGCTTGTTGTTGTTGTTGTTGTTGTTAGGTGCCATCGAGTCGGTATCCAACTCATAGCGACCCTCTGTACAACAGGGGAAACACTATTGTCAGTGCTTCTCTGCTGTTCATAGGGTTTTCAATGGCAGATTGATTTTTGGGAGGGGGTTGCCAGGTCCTTCTCCCAAGCCTACAGCTTCTGGTGTTCCCAGAAGGTCTCCCATCCAGGTACTAACCAGACCCGACCCTGCTTAGCTTCACGAGATCTGATGGGATCGGATGCCACAGGGCTACAGCTGCAGGCTTGCAAGAGCTTACTCCCTCCTATTCTGACTCTTTTGATGCCTCCAATCTGCCATCTTACACCAGAAGTCTAGGTAATTAATTTTAATGAATGAGTGATAAGTATTCATTTTAGAATATCTGTATTTTGTCTCAAATGTTTTCATGAAAACTTGCTCAAGACTGCGTGTTAATGTTGTTGTTAGGTGTCATCAAGTCAGATCCAGTTTACAGAGACCCTATGTACAGCAGATGAAATATTCCCCAACACTGTGCCATGCCCAGCACTACTGTCAGTGCTTCTCTGCTATTCATAGTGTTTTCAATGGCAGATTGTTTCAAGAATGGATTACCAGGTCCTTCTCCCTAGCATGCAGCACCTGGTATTCTCAGGCAGTCTCCCATCCAAAGACTGACTAGGCCGACCTTGCTTAGGTTCCAAGATCCGGCAGGATCTGATGCCAGGGTGCTATGGCTGAACTCGCTCAGATTGCTAGCATGCAATTTTAGAATTATAATAGTTATCTTTGTATTGCAAATAAAATGGTAGTGAAATAGTAACTATCTCTTTTGCCTGAATTATACATGTCAATGTTAATACTAAGCTATATTGCATCTTTGTGCAATTGAAAAACAGCATGTCTTACTGTGGGCAGTTGCAACCATGTGTGTATGGAGCGAATGGTTTGGTGAGGAGGCAGTGCTTTGGGTTTGAACTCCCACTTGCCTTTTTGCTACATGCCTTTTATCCAGGGCACTACTTGTATATCTTTCCCTTATGGCCAAACTCCATTTAAGTACTTTTTAATTCAGCTCAGACTAAGGACAGAAATTGTAAAGCATGATTACTGAACTTCAATCTTCTTGTTTATTCTGCCTGAGGCTAAAAGGCTTTAAAATCCCAGTAGCTACATCATGTTGGTGGAAAAAATCATGAAATCATTTTCAGTTTTTAACAACAGAAATGTAATTCACATAATATCAAATTGACTTGTATAAGAAACTCATAAAACATAATAGCAAATAACCAAAACAACAATAAATACTAACTTAATTTAAAAATGAACCATGTACCCCAAAAATCATTTCTCCAAAGAAGACCTACAAATGTCCCACATGTATATGAAAGGTACTGGGCATCATTGATCTCCAGGAAAATGTAGATCAAGACCACAGATATCATCTCAGATTTATTTAGATGGGAATTACAAAAAACAAAAAGATAACACAGTTGACTAGAGTGTGGAGTCATTTGAAACCTTGTACACTGTGATTAAACTCATAAAATGGATCAGCCACTGTAGAAAATAGTATGGAGTTTCTATAAAATTGAAAACAGAATTACTATGTGATTCAGGTACTACATTTCTAGGTGTATATTCAGAAAAATTGAAATCAAGGTGTAGATGCAATATCTATGCTTCCATGTTCATTATAGCATTACTCACTATAGTCAAGATTTAGAAACTACCCAAGTGTCATTGACAAATGAATGGATGATTAAAAATGTGGTTTATACACAATGAGATATTATATACTCTGTAAAAAGCAGGAAATCCTATCAGTTGTGACAACATGGAAGACATGCTAAATAAAATAAATTAGTTACAATAAGATGAATACTGCATGATTCCACTTATATGAGGAATCTAAAATAGTCAAACTCATAGAAGCAGAGAATAAAATAGTGGTTTCCAGGGTCTGGGGAAAGAAGAATATAGGAAATTTTTGCTAAGTGTGTATCAAGTTTCAGTCGCATAAGATGAATAGTCTGGACATATGCTGTGCTGCAGTTAACAACATGATATTGTGCACTTAAAAGTTTGTTAAAAGGTTAAAACATCTTAGGTTTTATGTTATTAATGCACACATACACAAAACAAAAACTATACACTGTAGAAAATCACAAGGGATGAGGGGAAATTTTCAGAAATGATAGATATATTTATTCCCTTGATTGTGGGGATATTATCATGGGCATATACCTGTGACAAAGCTAAATTAAGTATAAAAATTAAACATGCATTTTTGTTAGTTATACCTCAAGTAGTTGAAGAATAAATTATTTTATCAAGTGCAATTCGGTGGATTTTGTTTACTTGCAGAGTCAGGCAACCATCACCAATGTCTTATTTCAGAACATTGTATCCCCCCAAAATATTCATTGGCAGTTGCTCCGTATTCTCTCCTCTCACTTGCTGGCCAGTACTAATATACTTTAGTCTCTATGATTTGTCTATTTTAGATATTTCATATGAATAGTCATATAATAGGTCCTTTTGTATTTGGCTTCTTCTGCTTATTATAATGTTTTCAAGGTTTATCTATGTTGTTGAAAGCATTAGTACTGTACTTCATTAAACTTTATAATTGAATTTTAATCCATTATAGGGATAGATCACAATTTGTTTATATATACATTCATCAATGGGCATTTTTATTATTTTGACTATTAAGACTATTAAGAAAGCTGCTGCTGAGCTGGGCACAGTGATGTCCACAAACCTGTAATCCCAGCAACTTTGGAGCCTGAGAGGCAGGAGGATTGCACTTTTGAGGCCAGAGGCAGCCTGCATAACTTAGTAAGACCCTGCCTCAAAATAAAAAGTAAAAAATGGGCTAGAGATGCAGCTGGTAGAGCACTTGCATAGTATGTGGGAGACTCTGGGTTCAGTACCCTGTGTCAAAAAAAATTAAAATAAATTAATACTACTACTATAAACATTTGTGTACAAGTTTTTGTGTAGAAGTATATTTTCTACTAGTACTGGAATTGCTGGGTCATATGATAACTCAGTATTTAACTTTTTAAGGAATTTCCAAACTACTTTTCACAGTTTTGATACTATTTTACATGCTTACTAGTAATGCATGAAGGGTCCAAGTTTTCCACACCCTTGCCAATATTTGTTATTATTCATCTTTTTTTTATTCTTGGGGAGGCCTGGGTTTCAGCCTCCCATTTATCACTAAAATAAATAAATAAATAAATAAATTATAAATGTAGTCTGGATGTTAGTTCCTTATCTGACAAAGGATTTGCAAATTTATCCCATTGTGTGTGGTCTTTTCACTTTATTGATTGTATATTTTGAAGCACAAGGATTTTAGTTTTGTTGAAGTCTAACTAATCTGGACTTTTCCTTTGCTTTTGTTTTTGGTGTCTTTGCTGAAGAACCATTGCCTAGTTCAAAGTCATGAAGACCTTCATTCCTTTTTTTTCTAGGTGTTTTATCATTTTAGCTCTTTATATTTTTGTTTCTCAAATTATTTTTGATGTAGGATTTAAATGGCAAAATGGATTTAATTTTATTTTAGTTTTAAATATTTTCCTAAATGGATTACCAGTTCAATATCATATATTAATATCCGTATTTTTCTATTTGATTTGAAAAATCACCTTAGCCACTCTTTCCTACTTCTGAGCATTCTTCTCCTGTCAATTAGTTTATGTTTCCATTAGAACTATCATGTATTTTAATAACTACTAAGGAAATTGTCTTCTTATTCTTTTATCCCTTATATTTCCCTGAACTGATATGGCCTATTGAATTTTTTCATAAGTTATTACAGGTTTACATTTGTCATGTTTTTTAAAACCTGAATTGAGATGGCTTGGCTTTCTAAGTTAACATCGTTTTTATTTATTTTTCACTCTTGACAATAGAGATGTCTCAGTCAGAACCATGCCCTTTGCCATTCCCCAACTGTAAAGTCACCACTTAGGATTCTCATAACCTGTGGTGATTTTTTCCCTTTTAATTTCTCTTCTTGAAATATATGGCTACAGATTGAAAGCAATATAATGTGAAAAATATTTTGCACTATAAAGTACATAACTAAAATTTTATTATTGATATTACTATTCACATTAGTGCCAATTAAACTTAGTATGTTTCAACAGAGAAAACTATTGAAAGATAATTTATTTAAAGTGTAAAGTAATATTTTAGATTTAAACTAGACTTTCCTCACAGAGAATTGAATTTATCGTTTAACTAGTCAATTATCAATAATCAAAATTTCTTCAGTTTTTTGGAAAAAGGTTATTTTTCAGCATGGACAGAATGTTCTTATCATATATATATATATATATATATATATATATATATATATATATATATATTTACTGTTCCCACCCTCATTCTTACGTTACCCTTTAAAATGTATGTTTTCTTTACTTTTGCCCTATGAAAATTTATTCCCTGAAAACTGAATATGACTGGAAACCTTAGACTTAAAATTTACTGGATAATGTGAATTCTGATTAAAATAATAAATATATTTAATATTCTTGGGCCCAATTTAAAAAAACCTTAATGCAATTTAGCTCTAAGAAATTTTCTCAGAAATGATTTTGCCCTAATATTTGCTTTTACATGTGGCTCTTAATGGTTCATGATTTAATGAATTACTGATTTAATTGCAGTAAATTTTATACATGAAAAAACTTTTTAACAAAAACATTTTCAGAGCCCATCATTTTTTCCATTCACTTTCATCAATGCCTAAACAGAAAAGTCCATAAACATTGAAAATAAAGCTTTATATTTCAACTAAATTTATTGTAATGGAATTTCACAAATTGCTAATTTTATGTATCATGAAATATCTCACAATACTCGTTATTCACAGTGTCTGTTGATGTACAGCAATGGTATTGACGAAACTGATTGAATTGGCCAGGTTTGTGTTACTACGATGAAATACCTGACACAGCTAACTTTATAAGGAAAAGAGGTATATTTAGCTCAAGGTTATGTAGGTTCGAGGGCATGTTATCTGCATTGTACCAGTTCTGGCGAGGACATCATAGCAAATGGCACATGGCAATGATAGGAGCATGGGTGAATTACACAGTCCCATTTCTAACTAAAAGCAGAGAGAGCTAGGTGAGATCAAACTCATTCAGATTTTCATAACAAACTTCAGAAAGAACTACCAAGACAGTCCCATGAAGGCTGCCTTCTAACAGCATGTTCCCAGGGACCCAAGGTCCTTCCATTAGGTCTCACCTTCCAAAGATTCCACTTCCTAGTCATGCTACCATGTGGACCCAGCTTATGACCACAATGGACCCCCTGGGGACACTCAAACCACCTCTAAACCATAGCAATGATGATGACAGGTCACACTTATTTTTCACTCAAGATGTTTCAGATTCTATACCAATCATTTTAAAATACATTATCTCATTTAACTCATGATGGAGACAGAAGGGCTGGGGTTGAGCTCAGTTTGTAGAGTGCTGCTCTGTGCCCTCTGAGGCCCTGGGTTTGATCCTCAGCACCACACAAATGGGAGAATGACCTGGCAGCTCACACCCAAAACAATCAGCCGTTGAAAACACTATGAGTAGCAGAGAAGCACTGACATAGTGTTGGGCATGACACAGTGTCAGGGAGTGTTTGTTTTGACCTCTTGTACATGGGGTCACTATGAGTCAGCATCCACTCCACAGCACCTAACAACAGCAGCAATGGAAACAGATATTTCTATTTTCCTTTTGTTACATTTAAATGAAGTATAGTTCAAAGAGGTTTAGTTACTCTGGATGACACAGTTCATAAAATCTGAAACCTGAATCTCTGTTATCTAAATTCAGAGCTCTTTCTCAACAGTGCTATTTTGCCTGTTTCACATTGTCCTAAAACTATACTTAGCATTTTAATTTTAAACAGCAAATTACAGTATCATAAAATGTACAAATACATTACCAACAGATATTAGAATTAAGATAAAAATGTTTTACAGGTTCTTTTCCTCATTTTTTTCACTTTTTAAATAAAGTACTGTATACAGTGTAATGTGCTTAAGTATGTAACTACAAGTAGAGTCCATAAAATTTGGAGGAACTACTTTTAGGTACATCATTAGGCAATAAATGTATATGTTCTAAGAAATGCAATAGGCGACCTCAGTTTTAATAAAAACAATTTGCTAATTATTTATTTAACAAAACAACCTCAGCAAGACAATATATATATTTTTAAAAGTACTAAGTGTCCTTAGACAGATTAAAATTTTATACTACCAAATTTGCAAAACTAATAATAACATCCAATCCAAATTTTTAGTACTGAATGACACTGTGGTCTGAATGTTTGTGCACAGGGCACAGTTGGAAGGCACCATTTGTGAGGAACAAGCAGACACCAAATCTGTTGTCATGTTTATGTTGGTCTTCCTAGCTTCCAGAACTGTGAACAAATTCTGTTGTTTATAAATCACTCAGCCTGAGGTATTTTGTTACAGTACCACAAATGGAGCAAGATAAATGGAGATTATATTTCACTTATCTAGTTGGTCTGATGAATAATTTTATTCTCTATCTTCAAACAACAATACATTTAAGCTCATGTAAACAAAGTTATTTAGCTTTGGTAAATGTGACAAAAGTTCTAACATGCCTATTTTTACTATAATTCTGAGATATTCTAAATATTGTGTTTAAGCTAGGAGTGGTTGCTCATGCCTGCAATCCCAGTGACTCAGGAGGTAGAGGCAGGAAAATTGCCGGTTTGAGGCCAGAGGCATCCTTTGTTGCTTAGTCAGAACTTCCATGAAAAGACAAAATAAAAAGTAAAGAATGGATTGGGGTGCTACCCAGTCATAGAGCACTTGCAAAGCATTCGGGAAGCCCTGCATTCAACCCCTTGTTGTTGGTGTTAGGTGCTCTCAAACTGGTATCCGACTCATAGCAACCCTATGTATACATAGCAACCCTATGTATAATGGGTGAAACACTTTTGCCAGTGCCTGTTGGCTATTCATCGGGTTTTCAATGGCTGATTGTTTTTTTGGAGTGGGTTGCCAGGTCCTTCTCCCAGGCCTACAGCACTTGGTCTTCCCAGGCAGTCTCCCATCCAAGTACTAACCAGGCCCAATCCTGCTTAGCTTCTGAGATCTGATGGGATCAAATACCACGGTGCTATGGCTGCAGGCATGTTCAACCACTAGTATCAGAAAAATAGATAGATAGATAGATAGATAGATAGATAGATAGATAGATAGATAAAGTGTTCAGTAGTGTTCTATTTGCCTGCCAAAATATTATGTAGCATTTCACTAATTGATTAATCAATCTTGAGCATAGGCATGCACATTGTCATTTTAAATTCCTGTATTTCAACTCTGTGTTTTAAAGTATTCATTCACGGATTTAACACAAGTCTTGATTACCTACTATGTGCTGGTCACTTCCACACAGTAAAGAGACAAGTATACAAGACAAAGATTTTACTCTCATTGAGTATATATAGTAAACACAGGTGATAAATACAAATAAAAACTGTGATTATATTTGAGTTAGCAACATGAATCATAAAAAAAATGACAGTGGCTGAAGTACTCGTAACAGTTGAGTTCAGAGGGGGAGGCAGGAGCCAGCTCTCGTTGGATCTTAGAGATGGAGTTCTGAAGACCTCTGATGTAATATATTTGCTTCTAAGGTACTCTTGGTCACTCTAAACAGATGGTGAGAGATGGAGGAATGCATTACATGTAAGAGTAGAAGTAGAAATACCAGTTAGGAAGGCATTTAATTAAGTCTTTAGAACAATATAAGCCTCTATTTTTTATTTCATTATTACACAACAATGTAAAATTTATCTACTTTATTAGCATGCACTTATCCTCCCATGATTCTTACATTAATCTAACATACATTTGGCATATGTGCCATTGGGAATCTGCTCAGACACTGAGATACAGAGATAAACTACAATGGCTACCATAGTAACTATGATAAACATCCGCAGAAGTTCTGGGGCCTAATCAAATCATGGGGTAACACATTCTGCACTGATAGCTTGCTGTTATGTGTTTCTGTGACTGCCCATAGTGAGCACTGTCTGTCTTATGAAACTAAGAGATCTTCAAACCAAAGCACAAATGAAACCACCGTTTTACATACTATTTATATAAACAACAGGAAGAATCTGGATCCACATATAAGAAATATAAATCACTTCTAAATGGTAAGACAAGAATGGAGCCCCCCTGTCCAGAGCTTTGGCTATATCATGTAGTATTACAGAAAACCGCAAAAATGACTGTCATAGGTCCAGCACTTGAAGAACTTTCAGTAAGGTAGAAAATATTTATATAAAATTTAACAAAAATATATTTTATATTATCTGACTATAAATTACAAATAATGTCAGTTATAGAAATACCAGTATAGGAAATATAATTTTCAATATGAATTTGTAAGAATTATAAACTTTTTGTTTGGAATAATTCTTACCAATCATATGATCTTTACCACAAACTTTTACCCATTGAACTTTTTTTCACTTATCCATTCATTATAGTCTTTAAACATGCATTGAGAATATTTTCATTCCTGGTACTATGTACTTATCAATGAAATAGTGTTGTTGTTGTTGTTGTTAGGTGTTGTCAAGTCTGACTCATAGTGACCCTATGTACAGCAGATCAAAACACTCCCAGATTCTGTGCCAGACACACAATCTTCTTTATGTTTAAGCCTGTTGTTGCAGGCACACTGTGTCAAACCATCTGGTGGAGGGTTTTCCTTTTTTTCATTGACCTGCCACTCTCCCAAACATGATGTCTTCTCCAGGGATTGGTCCTTCCTGAAAAAATGTCCAAAATCTGTAAGACACAGTCCAGCCATCCTTGCTTCCAAGGAACACTCTTGTTGCACTTCTTCTGGTACAAATCTGTTGGTTCTTTTGGCAGTCCATGGTATATCTAATAATCATCTCCAGCACCGTAATTCAAAAGAATCAATTCTTCTAATGTCTCCCTTGTTCAATGACTGTCTGTCACAACCATATGAAGTGACTAAAAATCCCATGGCATGAGTTAGGAGGTGCACCTTTGTCTTCAATGTGACATCTCTACTTTTCAGTACTTTAAAGAGATCTTTTGCCACAGCTTTTTCCAGTGCAATACATCTTTTGATTTCTTCACTGCTGCATCCATGAGTGTAGATTATAGAACCAAGTAAAGCAAAATCATGAACAATCTCTATCTTTTCCCCATTTATTGTGAAGTTGCATACTGATCCAGTTGTAAAGATTTTTTGGATGTTTACTTGCAATCCATACTGAAGGCTATGTTCTTTGATCTTCATCAGTAAATGTTTCAAATCCTCCAACAAGCAGAGTTGTGTCATCTGCATAATGCAGATTGTTAATGAGTCTTCCTCCAACCCTGATGCTGCATTCTTCTTCATAAAGTCCATCTTATTTCCTCATCTTATTTACTCAGCATAGAAATTGAAGAGATATTGTGAAAGTATACAGCCCTGGTGCCCACCTTTTTCAACTTTAAATGTTAGCATTAGTCTTCATGAATCCATTAGTCTTCATGAATCAAAACAATCTAATTAGCAGGGCAATAAGCAAAGTGACCATACCAATGTATAGGAGAAGTATAAGTACAGCATTAACATATGGGAGAAACACCTAACCTAAGCTTGGTTTCTGAAGAAGCATCCCAGAAAAGATAAAAGAAAAATATTACCTGACAGAAGACATGGGGTTAATAAGGCAAAAGGATTTAAATAGATGTAGGGTGGGAGAGGGCAAGTGGTCCAGGCAAAGAGAACAGTATATCAGTATATATAAATACATGAAAGTATTTTAATAGAACTTTAAACAGGTTACTTTTGCTCTTGCTGGCAAGGTTATGAGCTGTGGAAGGCAAAATGCAGTGTAGTTAAAGATGAAATCCAAGAGGTAGGTGGACAGGGAGGGTCATGCACAGTAGATTATTGAAGATCTCTGAAGTCCTAATAAGTATGATAGACTTTTTCTTGAGTATAATTGGGAGATACTGGTACACTTTAACAGGTGAATGACATGATCTAATTTGCATAAAATGAATCACACCAATATCAAATATAGTGCATTGGTTGCCTGCAAGAAAGGAGATAGGAAAATGAGTTGACAAGCCATTGTGATGTTGTATTCTTTTCCATGACTGGCTTTTCTACAAAGAATGCATTTGTCCTAGGCCAGAACCATGCTTATGTGCAAAAGGGAGCCTCTTAAAAACTAGTCCTCGTTCATGCTACTATATATTCACCTACTAACCTATTGATGATCATCCTCTTATTCTCATTTCTATTGCTCTATCATCTTTCACATTAAGTACACTTGCATAGATTTGAAGAGTAAAAATTCATTACCCATGTTGCTAAAACTTTTACTTTTTCTTTTTAAATTTCTCATGTTGCTTTGTCTACAACTGTGCCACCTTGATGTCAGATCTCATCGGATCTTAGAAGCTAAGCAGGGTGAGGCCTGGTTAGCACTTGAATGGGAGGTTGCATGGGGATACCAGGTGCTGTAGGCTAGGGAGAAGGACTTAGCAGCCCACTCCCCAAAACAAATGGCCATTGAAAACCCTATGAATAGCAGAGAACCACTAACAATAGTGACAGGCATGACACAGTGTCAAGCAGTGATTCCTCTCTTGTGCACTGGGGCATTATGAGTCTGACTCGATTCCATGGCACCTAACAACAACAACAACATGGTGCTTTATAAAAATCAGTCCTGAAGACTAACTAAAAGCATATGTCACTATTATAAAGATGAAGCAAAAATGTTTTGCAATTTGTGAATGAATTTCTCATCTGTTAATACATTTACTTTTAAGTGATAAGCATAAAGAACTGGCAGTTTTAAATTTGAGGATCTGAAAAGTTAGGTAAGAGGACCAAGAATCAAACACCTCTTATTTAAAGGTAGAATTAGAAAGAAGCCAGTAACCTGAGGGAAATAACATGGTACTTATTATATGAAAATTGCAAAAATGTTTTCTTAGCTAAAATGTGGAAGAAAATGGAAAAAGGATTTTTATAAGATTCTAGCATGGCTTAAATAGCAGAAATGATGGTTGAATCTGATGAATTACTGTGAAAACAAACCTGGAAGGCAAAGAGCAATGGTCTGTTCAACAATCAACTCCAAATTCCCTGTGCAATGGCATACACATGCGCATTGAATTCCATAGTCCCTCTGTGGCATCTTTTCCTAACCATATGGCAAATTAAAAGACCAATGTATGCCATGATTCTGAACTCAAAATTTAAAATCATCTTTGTTTTATTAGAAATTTACTAATTATTTAAATCTCCACTATGTTTGATCCTGAAGAATGTCTGAATTAATATAGATCCCATGGCAAGAAGCACACTGTTTTGGAATCTCATCTGGAGAGTAATTGTCTCAGAGCAATCTTCATTATAGTTCCAAAGCAAATGTACTTTCTCTGGAATGTTCAGCAAGACACTCAAAATTATCAACTCTGATAACATGGAAAATAGGGAATATACCTAGTGGACGTGATGATCTAGCTGGAGGATTTCCAGGCAGAATATTAAATAGCTACCTAGCTTCTTGTTGTTAGGTGCCATGGAGTCGGTATCTGACTCACAGTGACCCTCATGGGGTTTTCAATGGCTGACTGTTTCAGGATTGCCTTGGGAGTGGATTGCCAGGCCCTTCTCCCATTTTTGCGGTGCTGGTAATTGAACTTGGGACCTCAGAGACTGCAGTGGAGCGCTCTACCAACTGAGCCAAGTCCCAGCCCCAGCTGGCTTTTACTCACTGTCTATAACCAAGTACTAATAGAGAGATTTGAATCAAAGAGCGAACTGTTTAGTTTTCTAACAGTATTTGGGGGCTACTTAAGAGGCCTATGATAATCTTTTCACCTAGGTATCCAGGAGGGTAAAGGTTAAAATAAAGGCATGGATAGGACTATAAAAGCCTTTATTAAGACTTTATGGATATGTCAGAAGTGCCTTGTTAATAAGTTCAGGTAGACAGAAACATTCCATGAGTCTCAAAACTGTATCTGGCAGGACCACTCTGTTCAATAGTTGTTGTTTTTGTTGTTAGGTGCTGTGGAGTCATATCCGACTCATAGTAGAGACTCTGAAAGCCTTAAGAGTATCATTCTATAAACCATTACAAACAGTCAAAGTAGAAGTAGACATACACTAAAGAGATTTTTTGAGTGTGGCTTTGTCTAATAGAATAGAAGTGTGACATAAGAAACCTACAGATTTTTGGAAATTTTACTACATTGGACCAAAGGGAACAAAGAGAATCCAAAACATGAGTGAACATCATAACCTCTATTTTTTATGAGCAGGAGGTAGGCTGAAAAAACTTGGCAGTTGCAAGCATGAGTTATTTCTATGACAAAGAATGCATGCTGCAGAAGGTGAATCAAGATATTAGAGGACAGAATCAACAGCATCATTCCCTGGAAGCAGTATGGAACACATAAGGAGATAGTAATATGTGCCCTATTCGATTTGATATTGTTATGGGCCATGTACTGCCACCAGATATTTCTTCCCCTTTAAATGAAATTAGCTGTTACTGTTATTACCTGCAGCCATACCACTGTGGTGTCCCATCCCATCAGATCTTAGGAGCTAAGCAAGGTCGGACCTGATTAGTACTTGGATGGGAGACCACCTGGGAACACCAGTGGTTGTAGGCTTGGGAGAAGAACTCAGCAACTCACTCCCATAAAACAATCAGCCATTGAAAACCCTATGAATTGCAGAGAAGCACTAACAATAGTGTTTCACCTGTTGTACATAGGGTCACTATCACTTGGATACCAATTAGAGGGTACCTAACAACAACAACAACAATTACTGTTACACCATGTCAACCCTCCCTAGTATGTTGGGTATAGGGGAAGCAAATAACTTGTCTTTTTGGTTATCAGGACTTCAAACCAAAAGAAACGATATACTCCATTTGAACAAATGGATATCAACCCCACCTTATCACGGTGCAAGTGAAGATATCTTGGAGCCTGAACCTGAGCTTCATGCCACAATGTAAGGGAAAAATTAAGGCCCTGTTGGAGGGGGGTGATGAGTATGTTTTACAAATAGCAGAAATAGAAATAATTGTGGCCAAAGTTTGGACTATAGCAACATTGCTACACAATCGTTGGTACTCTTGCCATTAAGAGGTGAGGGCCGTTTTCCCACCCCTTAAATCTAAGCAGCCTTGAATTGCTTGATCGATTGAGAATGACAGAAGAAACCAATTAAGTGTGACAGGAGTAACCCAATGTGACATTTGATCCTAGGTCCAAAAAGACCATGAAGTTTCTGCTTTGTTCAGTGGAGTGCAAACTCCTAATCCACTGGATAAATCCAGTGGGACCACCATGCTATTAGCAAGTCCAGGCCATTAACACACTTATAAAACACTTCAAATGTTACATTAACTGTTACATTCTGATTTGAGTTTTAGATCAATTCTCAATTTCTCAATTTTTTTAGGACCTAAAAAATTTCTGTGAAGAGAAGCATATTAAACAAAACAAAACAAAAATTGATCTATGAGCATAGAGCATAGCAGTTTAGTTCTGATTGATACAACAAAATACCAAAACATTGAAAACTTATAAGCAATAAAAATTTATTTCTCATAGTTCTTAAGGCTGCATGCATGATTGGGTTCTGGTGTGGGCTGTCTTTTAGGGTTCCAGATGCCTGTATATTCACATGATAGAAGAAGTATAGAGGAGTCCTTGTGGTCTTTTGGTCAAGGTCATTAATCCCATTCATGAGGGATTTACCCTCAAAGCCTAATTTCCTCTTAAACTCCTCACCTCCTAATACTATCACCTTGCATGTTAAGATCTGAACAATGTGAATTTTTAGAGGGCACCAACATTCAGTCCATTGCATTTAGCTTAGGAACTTGCAAGGAAAAAAAAACATTAGAAGGCATGAATATAGAAGATAGGTAAGAATGCCCCACAGTGTTTGTTTTAATAAAAAGAATAATGTGAGTCAGCCAGGATATTTGGATTCCTTCCTTAGCCTGCCTCTTAGTGAACATCTGAAGTTCTCAGCTTTCCTCATCTATAAAATGAAGATATCTCTTAATATAGCCTATTGCTTTAAAAATGAACCAGTAGAAAATGTATGAAGATTACTTTATAAATTATGTCACTATGTAAAAAATAGTAATTACCCACATCAGTTAGTTATGCTAGGTGATTGTCTCATTTTGGTAAACCAACATCCTCCCCCTTGCCTCAGACCCTGAACTTTACTCTCCACTACTGCATCCAAAACACCTGGGGGGCTCAGACTCTTCTAACTTCTCTTATGATCTCAGATTTTGGGGGCCAACCCCCAGTTTCTAGTTCAGTAGATCAATTGCAGGAATCTAGAATTTCTATTGCTAACAAATTCCCAGTTAATTTGGATGCTCCTTATGAGAAGATAACTGTTTGAAAAACACAACTCTACCAGTGATGTAAGCCAGATTATTTTTGATGAAGCAGTGCACATAATGGGAGTGACCTCTTACCATGTTTGCAACTGTCTTTACCCAAGAAAAAGATGGTATTGTTTATTCCTATGATATTGTTTGGGCTGGGATTTAGCTCAGTTGGTAGAGTGCTGCACTGCAGTCTCTGAGGACCCGAGTTCAATTCCCAGCTTCGCAAAAATGGGAGAAGGGCCTGGCAATCCACTCTCAAGGCAATCCCAAAACAGTCTTTGAAAACCCTATGAGGGTCGCCAAGAATCAGATACTGACTCGAGGGCACCTCAGAAGAACAAGAAGAATGATATTGTTTATATTGGTGGCAATCTTGGTAAAGCATCAGATATGAACAAGTAAAATAACTCTTTTAATCAAAAAAAGAAAAAAGAAAGAAAGCAAGAAAGAAAGCAAGAAAGAAAAAGAGGAAGGAAGGAAGGAAGGAAGGAAGGAAAGAATCGTTGTATCTGTCAATATCAAGAATATAAGCTTCAGGAAGCCAGTAGTTTCACCTGGCTTTATTTACATATTTACTTTCCCTGGAATCTAGAAAGTACCTCATATAAAATAAATGTTAAATAAACATTTAGAGAAAGGATCAAAGAAGTATAATATTTAAACATAAAATGAAAATGGAGAAATGAAGTAAACTCATAGTAATAAAAAGACTTTATTAATTCATTAATTATTTTTAGTTTAACAAATTCATTATATTGATTTATCTTTCAAAAGATCATTTAATAAAAATAGTAGTAATAATGATAAAGTGCAACTAACAATTGTAATGCCTATAACGTAGGCATTTAACTGTTTTAAATATATTAACTTATTTAATCTTAAAAAGTCTCCATAAAAGAATTAAAACTATGCTTCTAATGTAGATGGTTAAGCTGAAAAATGGATTAAATAACTTGTGCAAATCATACATACTTATACAATCATTTTCTCAGTTAATAATTACCCAAAGGAGATTATGAGAAAAATATAGTAAACTATGAAGATAGAATGTTCTAAACTATGAGATGTAAATTAGAACAGAAAGGCAATACTTCAATATTCAATGGGAAAGAGATGGAGAGATGGGGGCAGGAAGGACATGATAATTGAGGTTGGAACATGATAATTGATTTCAATATTCCCAAGTGGTTAAAAAAAAAAGCCATTCAAGATGTTCACTTAGCTTCTTCCAGCATAACAGCCAGGGTTTGCCTAGCCTATTTTGTTGTTGTTGTTAGGTGCCGTCGAGTGGAGTCTGACTCATAGCAATCCTATGTACAGCAGATCGAAACACTTCCCGATTCTGTGCCAGGCAAACCATCTTATTTATGTTTAAGCCCATTGTTGCAGACACTGTCAATCCATCTGTTGGAGGGTTTTCCTCTTTTGCGTTGACCTGCCACTCTCCCAAACATGATGCCCTTCTCCAGGGATTGATCTCTCCTGACTACATGTCTGGATTATGTAGGATGCAGTTTGGCCATCTTGCTTCCAAGGAGCATGCTGTTGCACTTCTAGGACAGAAGTTGCACTTCTTCTAGGACAGATTTGTTGGTTCTTTTGGAAGTCCATGGTATATTTAATAGACGTCTCCAGCACCACAATTCAAAAGCATCAATTCTTTTTCTGTCTCCCTTGTTCAATGTCCAGCTTTCACAACCATATGATGCCACTGAAAATACCATGGCATGAGTCAGATGCACCTTTGTCTTCAATGTGACGTCTTTGCTTTTCAATACTCTAAAGAGATCTTTTGCCACAACTTTTCCTAGAGCAATGTGTCTTTTGATTTCTTGACTGCTGCTTCCATGGGTGTTGATTATAGAGCCAAGCAAAGCAAAATCTTGGGCAACCTCAATCTTTTCTCCATTTATTGTGAAGTTGCATGCTGACCCAGTTGTAAGGATTTTGGTTTTGTTGATGTTTAGTCATAACCCATATTGAAGGCTACGATCTTTGATCTTCATCAGTAAATGTTTTAAATCCTGTTCACTTTCAGCAAGGAGAGTTGTGTCGTCTGCATAACGCAGGTTGTTAATGAGTCTTCCTCCAATCTTGAGGCTGCGTTCTTCCTCATAAAGTCCAGGTTCTCGGATTATTTACTCAGTATATAAGTTGAAGAAATAAGGTGAAAGTATACAGCCCTGATGCACACCTTTCTCAAATTTAAACCACTCAGTGTTTCCTTGTTCTATTTGAACAACTGCCTCCTGGTTCATGTACAGATTTCTCATGAGCACAATTAGGTGTTCTGGTATTCCTATTTTCCAAAGTGTTATCCATAATTTGTTATGATCCACACAATCAAATGATATTGCATAGTAAATAAAACATAGATAGACATCTTTCTGATATTTGCTTTCAGCTAATATCCACCTGACATCAGCAATGATGTCCCTGGTTCCCCGCCCTCTTCTAAACCCTGCTTAATTTTCCAGTAATTCCCTGTCTATATACTGTTGCAGTTGCTTCTGAATGATCTTTAGTAGAATTTTGCTGGTGTGCGATATTAATGATATTGTCTGATAGTTGGCACAATCAGTTGGATCCCCTTTTTTGGGAATAGGCACAAATATGGATCTCTTCCAGTCAGTTGGCCAAGTAGCTGTTTTCCAAACCTGTTGGCATAAACATGTTAACACCTCCAGTGCTGCATCTGTTTGTTGAAACATCTCTATTGGTATTCCATCAATTCCTGGAGCCTCGTGTTTCGCCAGTTCTTTCAAGGCAGCTTCCACTTCGTCCTTCAACACCATTGGTTCCTCTTCATATGCAACCTCTTGGAATGGTTGGTCATCTACCAATTCTTTCTTGTATAATGACTCTGTGTATTCTTCCCATCTTCTTTTGATGTTTCCTGCATCATTTAATATTTTCCCTGTAGA